>JASDQU010105226.1:171024-224907 GCA_032191745.1 Picea mariana
TTCAACTATATATAAACCAGGCTTGTTTGAGGCCATGGAGGACAGTCAGAGTAGAGTTATGCTGAAGGGAAGCCAAGCCAAAGCCATTTTTATGCAGGGAAGCTATTGAGGAGTAGACACTTGCGGGCCATTTCTGGGAGCTCCGGACATCCGTTTTGCGTGCCGTTTTCTTTGCTGGGTTCTAGAGATCTGGAAGAACATGACCAGATCAGTCTTATAGCCAATTGGCACTGCTATGATGTAATTTTGAGCTTTTGAACAGAAATAAAGAAGCCTCCCCCATAGAGACAAAGGTCCGGAGACGTAGGCAACGTTGTGTCGAACTCCGTTATCAATTCTCTTGCTATGGTTTGTTGTTTATTACTTCATTTCAGATCTGCATATGTGTATATGACTATCATAATTCCTCTTATTTCCTCATTCTTTCATTAAGCTTCTCAAATGGTTAATTAACACATGCAATTAAAAACTCAACCATAGTCATTAAAAGATCCTACAGATCATTCATAAATGGTTAATTAACACATGCAATTTAAAAAAACTCAACCACAGTCATTTAAAAGATCTTTTCAGATCAAATGGTATTAGAGCTAGTTGACGTTTGGATTTGATTTTTGCATGTTAACCAGGGAAAAACTACAGCATGGTGAAGGCGAGATTGTTGCGGAGAATCCATTAATTGGATTGAGAAAGAGAGCTTCTCACAGCGAGAAGATGGCATCAGAAGAAGGGCTTCCTCAGGATCAGAAAGATTTTCGGAAAACATTCCTTGCTATGTCAGAGATGGTGAAAGTTTTGTATGAGGATTACTTGGAACGGAAAAGACCAAATCTAGGTGAATTTTCAAAGGGCAAAAGTGAAGAGGAAGAGGATCCTCCTCGGATTCCTCCTTCACCTCCATCATCACTTCCTTCTTCTCCTTCTTCTTCAATTTCAAGTTCTAAATCTAATGCAAAGAAACATGTTCATAAGCATAAGAATTAAATGTCATTGTTAAAACTTGATGTTAAATTTGAGTTGCCCATATATGATGGTGAAGTAAATGCAGAGAAACTTGACAATTGGGTAAGGAAGATGGAGGTTTACTGGAGTGTGCAACAGATCAAGGATGAGGCCACACAAATCAAGTTGGCATATTTGAGACTTGCAGGTACAACTCTCATCTGGTGGCAAAGCAAGTTGCAAAATGGAACACAACAAGTGGGTAATGTATTTCCATCATGGAAAAGCTTCATTTCTACACTTAGGAAACAATTCTATCCTTTGGGTTATAAAGAAAAAACATTAATTGAATGACAATCTTTAAAACTAAGAAAATGACAAACAATGCAAGAGTATACTGATGGCTTTTGAAAAATGGCATTGATGTTAGATATCCCTTTACATACCCAAGAAACCCTTATGAAGTATATAGAAGGTTTACCTACGCATATTAGAAACACTGTATTCATGTTTGGACCCACTAACCTTGATGAGGTTTCTGTTCAAGATATGTATATTGAAGCAGGAAAAGCAGGTGTGTCAGGGGAATCATCGTCTTCAAGGAAAGAGGACAAGAGGAAATGGCATGGAAAGAATTCAAATGCAGTGACGAAGAAGGAAGGGAAGCCCTCTTGCAAGCATTGCAAGAAAGAGGGACATGATGAGGATAGATGTTGGCAGTTGCATCCCGAGAAGAGGCCAAAGTGGTTCAAGGAAAAGAAGGGAATGCAAACAGTGGCAGCGACAACAAGACCCACAAATTTGGGATCAGATTCAGGTGATGAATCAAAGATCTCATTGGTTGGTATGACAGGTAAAATTGGTGAAGGCATTGATTGTAGAATCAACTTGTTTCATATAAGGGTAATCATGTGACACACTAAGATAGACACATTAATCGACAATGGATCTCAATCTAATCCAATCTCAGAAGAATTGGTTAAGCAATTGGGGTTAAAAACACAAGTACATCATAAGCCTTACACACTTAAATGGATAAGTAATCATCATCAAATGCACATAACAAAGCAGTGCACAATCAAATTTGCAATTTTATCTAAGTATGTGGACGAAGTAACATGTGATGTAGTGTCGTTAAGAGAATGTGGAATGGTCTTAGGTAGTCCATACTTATATGATCGTAAGGCAATATTCTACAGGACAAAGAATCAATATCAATTAACCAAAGTAGGTCAAAATTATGTGGTTTATGCTCATCATGTTAAGGCAAATAAAACAATTCAAACAATGGAACAATTAAAGAAGGTAGTGCAAGAAAACAATGAACCAATAATTGTTTCAAATGAAGTAATCGATCTTAAGCAAGAACAAGAAATGATTGTTGAATGGAAAATCAATCATAAGTTGCTTCAAGATAAGCTCATGTCGTGCAAATATTACAAGTATATCAACTCATTTGCAGTCGTCTTTTTAATTCTATTATTAGTAATGTTGTCTACATGGATGATAGTGGCTTCCGTAAGATGTAACAGGGTTCAAATGGCTAACAATATGTTGTTAGTTGTCATAATTGTGTTACAGTTGATCTTGATGAGACAAGTGCACATGACAGAGTTCAGAGATAGAGGACAAGTCGGGTGGCCTATCCCGAGCTTGTTGACTGGTCAGTAACCTTTTGGGGACCAAAAGGTTCTTTAGTGGGGAGGTGTGATCCAGAATCGGATCCAGGAGCCTAACAAGGCTAAAAAATGCTCAAAAATGAAAGTTCTCAGAATCAGACGAAACCAATTCCATTGCGACCAGCTCATTGCGTTGATTCCATAAATATATTCACTTCCTCAAATGGACGTCGTATGCAAGAGTTATCGCACTCTGAATGTTTTCCCAAACAACGAAAAAGTCAAAGGTCAAATTGGTAAAAAGTCAATGCTGACATGAACATGACGACATCATGACATCACCAAGGCATGCTAACTGGGCAGTGACAATTGGCATGCTGACTAGGAAGTTATGGCAGGCATGGACCAGTGGTAGAATGACAATTGGCATTATTGAACAAGTTGGATGGTGCCACGTGGCCCAGTCGTGGGTTGCCATGTGGCACCCCATCACTGGATGGTTGGTCAAAATTTATTTGAGTTTGCAAGGTTAAAACCCCGAACCTCTTAGGGCACCAAAGACTTTGGGGAGGCTGGGCTACCAGCCTGCCTACCGAATTACTTAACCATATATGTTGCACTTTATATTTAAAGTGAAGGGGGTGCGCCAACGGGGGAGAAAAGGGTTGGGGTCTAGCCCCAACCCTTGCCATACCATAAGACCTTGCCACCAGAACGAATAGGAGCAAAGCGCAGAAGGGAGATCGGGCCTTAGCCCATGGATCTTGGCATATCCCCACAAGACCAGGGCGCAGGGGCTTGTCCACCCAAAGGGCATGGGGCTAAATAAGCCACGATTACATGCAGCACCGAAATCCAGGGGCTAGTAGGCCAGCGTGCAGCCCAAAGGGCTAGCACTCAGCCATATGATAGGACATATGACCTTTGTTGAGGGGATTGTGCACCCTATAGGGGGATACTCTTCATTTTTGTTTTAAAAATGGATTTTTAACTATACAGAAGTGATTTTTGCTTGATTTTATTCCCAAAAATTGGAGTTTTTGGGAATTTTCGGCCATTTGAAGGGGGATTTGAGCCCATATTTTGGGAGGAAGTTGGGGAATGATAACCAACTTCAGATCTATAAAAAATAGGCATGTTTGAGGCCATGGAGGACAATCAAAGAAGATTTATGTTGAAGGGAAGCCAAGCCAAAGCCATTTTTATGCAGGGAAGCTGTTGAGGAGCAGACGCTTGCGGGCCATTTCTGGGAGCTCCGGTCATCCGTTTTGCATGTCGTTTCTTCTGCTAGGTTCTAGAGATCTGGAAGAACATGACTAGATCAGTCTTGTAGCCTAATGGCACTGCTGCGATGTACTTTTTGAGCTTTGAACAGAAATAAAGAAGCCTCCCCCACTGAGACAAAGGCCCGCCGGAGACGTAGGCAATTTTGTGCCGAACTCCGTTATCACTTCTCTTGTTATGGTTTGTTGTTCTTATTGCTTCAGTTCAGATCTGTATATTGTTTTATGGCTGCTATGTTCCCTTCATTAAATTCATCCTCTTTCCTTCAGCTTCATAAATGGTTAATTAACACATGCAATTAAAAAAAACTCAACCACGGTCATTTAAAAGATATTTTTCGGATTAGAAGGAAAGGACTACTTCTCATAACTCAAGGTATTCCATATGAACACCCTCAATATTTCAATTCTTCTTGGAATAATCAATTTAATCCTAATTCGTAAATGGTAGGATTATATCCCATCCATTTCATCAACACGAATCCTTGTTGAAACTTATTGCTCAACACGTCCAGCTTGAAAGGACACCCTGAATGGAGTTCTTGAACTGGTCTATGATAACACTTCAAGGAATTGTTCATTGCTAAGCAAAAAGTTGTTCTTCTGTTTACTCCTAAATTAAACAAAACAATGGACACTCCTCTCCAAACCAATAAATGAGTATCACCACCTGTTGGCAGCCATTTCACATTTCTATCTTTTCCTTACGAGTTGCCTACACAAGGGTTTTTGAACCCTTAATAGTCATCGCAATCGTTTGAATAAAACGACATGATTATTTTGCGCATTTGCACACCTGCCTTTTGTTTTCGTTTTCACGACTACAAGCGTGAAAACCTTGAGTTGGAAGTCACGTCGATGGCATTAAAATTGTCACTGGATTATAATCTTGTTCTATGGTCATTTCACCTATAACTCAATGATAGTCACACAGTTGGCAAGACACCAAACCTTTACTCACTTTTCATTTTTGTTAATTTTATAAGTTTGTGTTGCAATGGTGTTCTAGTGATTGTGATCGAGTCCTTGATACAATGGTGGCTTGATGTTCTATTGTCTTTGGTCAAATTATTTGGTGCAATGGTTTCATAACAACACATTAACATAGTGATTAGACCCTTGGTGTAATGGTATCATACAACACATACATTCTATGATCGAATCCTTGGTGCTATATTCGAAACATTGTTTTGGTTTTAAATAATACAAACACTGTTTCTTGTGCAAATATTTGGGTCGACTTCATGGTTTTCAATAGTTGTTTGATTGGCATGACGTTTGCATTACTTTTAACACACACCAATAGTGATTTGAATCACCATAGCACCGTCAATTTTACATTTCGATATGAATGTTTTGCATGGGTTTATTTTCGTTCCACCACCCTCGCACACTTAGGCATTAATGCCTGCCTTGTATCTTGGGTTACCTCTGTTGGTTTTGGGGAAACCTGTGAGATTTCGGTTCTGCGTATACCCTGTCCGTTTACCCTACTCACTGTGTGCTTTCTCCTGGCCCCTGTAGTGCAAATTAAACCCCATACTCTGTTATGATTTGATAATGCCAAAGAAGACTGCCCCGTAATTGCCTCGCAGAGACATGTTTGTGCGTGAGCGATTCTGGGAAAACGGTTTTGAATCAGATCAAACCCTTGAAAACCCAGAACCGAAATTATCCCCTTTACCTTCTTCATGGGCGGTTTCCTCATAAATTGAGTTATTACAGAGATCTAGATCGTCCTTTACAGATCAAATTTCAAATCTTCTCCGTGGCTGAAGGTGCGTTTTGGGTCTTAGTGCATTTGCCGAAATGTTTGTTTCTCCTGGCCTGTGCCTCAGAACCTCTCTCACTCGACCTGCTTTTCCCCCTCCTACACTCTTACCCCCTATTGAACCCTTGAACAATCCAAAGATTCATCAAGCAGTCTGTCAGCAAGTTAAAAGGCAACAGGCTATATTCTTTTTAAAATATAGAGGCAGCCATTGCCTTTGTCAACTCAAAGTTATCCTGACCGAATCGTTTTTCTACAACACAGGTATGTATTTCAACATCGATTTTTGAATGATTTGGTTAGCTAATTGTGTTTGCTCCAAATTAGTTCTGTTTGTTTGAATAGATTCAAAACCATTATGTTTACTTTGAATTACCAGGAATGATTTCGTTTTCAAAAGATTTCATTTTGAATTAGCATAAACTATTTGCATTGAAGATTTGTTTGCTAAAATCGAATATAGGTATGTTTTGATTGAACCAATTTAATACGATTTTATTGCTCTTGAATTAGTAAACGATTGAATTGGCTCTGAGTTAGTTTGATATAGTTATGTTTTGTTTCATTAAAAAAAACAATTCTGTTTGTTTTGAATCAGCATAGTCGATTCTGTTTGCATTGAATTAGTATCAAAGATTGGTTTGATAAATCGAATACAGTTCTGTTTGGATTGAACCTATTTGACACGATTTTGTTGTCCTTGAATTGGCATAAATGATTTTATTCATTTTGAATTGGTAATAAAAGTTTGGTTGACAAATCGCTTATATCCCTGTTACCATTCGGTTAATTGAACATGATTATGTTTGTTTCAAATTAGCGTAAAAAATTTGGTTACTTCTAGCATGAATGATTTGTTTTTCTTTGAATTGGTAATTAAAGGTTTGTTTAATTGGTCGAATGTATTTCTGTTATCATTTGGATTGATTTAAAATAATTCTGTTTGCAAATATGACCAGCTACAGAATCGTTTGATTCTGTTAGCTAGTCATAAAATTTGGATTTTTGTTAATTTCACAGTTAAAACATTATCTAAAATTGTCTTCTTTTTCCTATCCACAGGTACATACGAATTTCAATGGCACATTGGACATGCTGTGACAGTTTAGAACATGCTTTTTGTGATATAATTCTGTTTTAAGTTGTTAGTCATAGGCAGAAATAGAGACTTGGGAGATTGTTCGCAGATTTTTTGTAAACAGTTTTGGATAATTCCCAGAGGGATGTTTTACCCTGTGGCCTTTATATACTCATTAATTTTTGTAATGAACCCATCACTGTTGGGGAGAAAAAATACTATGGATTTATGATGATACAAACTCGAATGGAAGTGGATCTTTTGTAACAGCTTTAGCTTTCAATTTATCATACTTTCGTTCAGGTTTTGTGCATTTTAATTTGTGATCAAGTCATTGACTACTTTAGATATAAAGACTTGTTACAGGTTAATGCGTTGTGATTTAAATTATGTCCATGTCTGATGTATCTCAGTTTAGTACAACAATTACTCTGTTTCGATTTAATGAATAAAGGTTTATCTTTTTTGTTAAATGAATTGTTCTGTACAAATCGTCGCGCAGGGATTTATCTAACTGTGATGATTTGTAAATTATAAGATTGCTGTCGTTTTTTATGTCTTGTTTGTTCTATCATTTATATTCAAAGAGCACTGCTGCTTCTTGTTTACGAGAATCTTGCGGAGAATCTGGTGCGGGTTTCCTCCCATCAAACAACTAAATCGAATACTACGCACAGGACAAATAAGAAGCGTTACTTCAGGTTAGTTCTTTATTTGCAATTTAATAGTTAATAAATTTGAGAATTCTCAGTAGTTTAGATAGATACATAGTTAAGTTTTATATTTAGGATTATTATTGTTCATCTTAGATAGTTTTCATTTTGTTCCTTTCTCATAAAAATTATAAAAAAATAAAATATAGTAATTTCGTTGTCGTAAGACATTTTACCATTGATTTTTGCAAATTTAGATTAAAATTTGTATTCTGTAAGTACTGTAAATATATAATTCAGATCTACTTCTGTTAATAACTGAACTTTTAATTTCATAGAATTATTAGTGTAAGTAAGCTGTATATATGCTTTAGACTCGTATATAGTTTGCTATAGTTGCTTTTCTCCCATTTAAATTAGTTCCTTTAGTTTAGTTTTCTTTCGTTTCTTAGGACTTAGATCAGCCAATGGAGTCGCTAAACCCGTCGGGGTGGATCATCCCAAACGACTTGGTTTATTTAGACAACCCCGGACCGGATCCACTCCTCCAGTTGGTGAGCGTTCATTTTCACCCGTCAACACCACCCAACACTCTCAGGTATTATGTATATGGTTGCAAATCAACATGGATGGGGCCAAAATAATCCATGCAATTTTTGAATTCCCCGACATATGGTAAGTCAACCAACAATAGAAAATCACTAATCCTAATAGATAAGTCTACTAGCAAGGGAAAGAACACTCATAAAACCAAATAAATTGACCAGCAAGTGAGGAACACTCAACCAACAACTAAAACATGACCCAAAGGAGTAGGAGCGACCTATGAGTGAAAGGAAATAAACCAACAAGAAAAAAAATGTTCTATGGGTGGATTTAGTCACTCCGTAATGGAGAAAAAAAACCAGGCATAAGTAAATTCGCTTAGGGAGTTATAAATTCACCCAAGCAGAAGTAAATTCGCCTAGGGAGTTATAAATTCACCCAAGCATAAGTAAATTATCCTATGGAGTTATAAATTCACCCAAGCATAAGTAAATTCACCCAGGAAAGAACCAATGAACATGGAATGCACATTAAACAATAATTACAATGGTAATGGGTGGCATCTTCAATAATCAAAATCAAACCAGAACAACAGAGCTAAAGTGATTACATGTATAAAACAAGAACATGAAACTAGAACCATTTTATTATGCTCAAAGAATTCATTACAAAGGGGGTGAGCTATGCATGCTCCAAATCTCATGCTGTGTTTCTCACTAGCTTACCCAAATTACAGATAGCCATGGCTTCACGTAACCTTCACTTAGTGTGGACACAGTTCTTGAATCCTTTGTCCACCAACTTAGAGCATGTTTCTTTTCAAGATCTTATTTATGCTCCATCAAGTCCCCCCCCCCCAATTCTCTTTTAATTTTTGGTTGATCTCCTCACTTCAACCTTCATTGTTTTAATGGTTTCCTTTGGAATACCGACCATCACAATGGTTTGCTTCCACTTCCAACTTTTCCAAAAAGACAAATACAATAAAAAAAGAAGGATACACTTTTAAATTTTTTACAAAGGTTTGTCAAAGATCCACTTTGGATCAAATCCCCTTACAAACCGGTATTCTCATCCTTTTCCAAACCCATTTCCACCCCAACAAAAGTGGCAATATCCAAATTTCCAAATTCAGTAGTCACCTTTCTTTCCTTATCAACAACCCAACCAAAGCCAATAATATGCTTAGTAGAAACCTTGGAAAACTTACCAAAAATGGAAACCAACTTCTCATCAACAAGCATTACTACTACCTCCTTAACCAACCAATACCCCCCATCATCCTAGACTTCCTCAACTACTTTCTCAACGTGCACCAAATCCAAACAATAATAAATAGATATGTAACAACAAGATAKTAATGCACGATACCTACTCTATAGAGCCTTTAGATTGTGATGAATTCCAACTTTTCTTAGGGAAATTGGTGAAAAAACCCTTACCACTAGTTATTATTGAACCTAATGACAAGGAGAAGTTGCATCTAGAGAAMTTCTCACACAAAAACCCAATCATCAACATGAAACACAACATCTAGAGAATAAACCACCATTTCCAGAAATAATAAAACAACTTAAATCCATAATGTAACCAAAATTTGACTTTCTAAGAGAGATTAAGAATTTATGTGTCAAAATACCTTCAATATAATCCATGAAGGATGTGTCATTATAGCAAAGTTTTTAGAAAATTGTGCTTGAAAAAACCTAGAAGAAAAAGGAAAGATCCACAAACCATCCATGTCATAGGACAACTTGATAATCTTGTGCTTGGAAATATCCTTGTTCTTAAATATTTTGATCTAGGAATCCCCATAGTGAATACTCACATTTCCGATAAGTTGATAAGAAACAATTTGATTTACTCATGAGCAACCAAAATTGTAATGACCTAGGACACCTTAAAAAGATTAACACTTCAAGGAATTTTAAGAAAAACCTCTACCATTCTTTGAATGGTTGATAGATACACCATTAAGTCAGAAGGGATGCTAGACAATATTATTGTCTCTATAGAATATTGGGAGTATCTAGCAAATTTTATACTCCTGTAAATAAAATCAGGCTTAGGAAGTTATGGTTTAATTATTGGAAGGCCTTGGATGGAAACTGTTAATGCTTATATTGGATGTAGAGTAGGTTACATGACGATTTATAATGGGATGAACCATAACATGTTGACATTGTACCCCTATCCGAACCATTTCTAGAAGCCAGAGAACCAATATGGATTGAAGATGAGGAAAAATACACACTCTATGAGGACCTAGCCAAATTTGTTCTTACTATTTATAAAGCATTGGCTTTAAAATACCTATATGAAGAAACTATGATATCGAATTTCATGTAGAACCTATACCCACTAGAGTTTCAAATTGAAGGAGTAAACCAATATTATGATATGGACAATAGAAGAAAAAAAACTTGAAGGAAACGTACTCAACCAACATTATATTCTTGACAAATGTTCCCACTACATCACTATCCAATTCATAAGCCATAGTAATACAAATTCCCTTGGTAAAACTTTGAATATCAATAACCAACTAAGTCCTTTTCAATAGAGAAATATGATCTATATCAATGATAAGGTAGATATCATATTACATAGCCTCAACATTGAATGAATCCAACCCTTAAATACATTGTAAAAACAAAACTACAAAAAATATTAGATGTTGATTTCATGTACCCCTCTTAGATAGCCAATGGGTTTCTTTACTAATTATAGTGTCCAAGAAAGGAGGGAAATGGTGAGTGTCTATTGATTATTAGGAACTTGATAAGGAAACTAGGAAATACCACTTTCTTCTACCATTCACTGGTCAAGTATTGGATACTCTATCGAGAAAAACATATTTTTCCTTCCTAGATGGTTTTAGTGGATATAACCAAATACATTTTTCCTTGCAAGACCAAGATAAAACTAACTTCACATGTCCATGGGGTACCTTTTCCTATAAATTCATATCTTTTGGACTATGCAATTCCCTAGCCATATTTCAAAGAGATGTCCTCAACGTCTTTTTAGACTTAATGCATGATAGTGTAGAGGTATAAATGGATGAATTTATAGTCTATGTGAAAACTGATGAGGATGCCTTAACCGACCTATAAAAAGTGTTGTAGAGATTAAAGGATATGAATGTCCCTCAACCATGAAAAATGATTCATGCCAATGAATGAAGGTATAGTATTAGGACACCATGTTTTAGTTGTAGTCATCAAAGTAGATAATGCTAAAACTTCAGTCATTCAATACTTATCGACCCTTGCTAAACAACATGATGTCCAAAGATTCCTTAGGCATGATAGCTTTTTTCCCAAGGAAAAAAAACATAATTATTATTCAAGAAGAACAAAAATTACAATCATAAGGTGCCCCAAGAACTATCCAAAAAGGTCCTTCCAGAGGACACTGATAACTACCCAAAAAACTAAGCTAAACATAATCTCAATTAAGATACATATATAACTGTGTTAGGGACCTAACCTCCCTAACCCATCACACAGGTAGAATAATATATTTCCATGTAATAAAGGACAATATTAATAAGGCCTAGCAATGAGGAAGAATAAGTTAAATGTAAGAAGACCTAATCGAAGCTTCCGCTTCTAGAAGGATCTTCGCCTAGATTACTCTTTTGGATACATAGATTTAGTATAAATAGGAGTAGAGGGTATGAGAAGTTTTGTCTTGAGAATTATTGTAATAGAGCGTCTCTCTGTTGGAGGTTGCCCCCTCGAAGAGGCAAGTGAAAATTGTTTCCTATCATTAAAGGTATTATTTTGGTGTTGTGGATTCATATATTGTGTTGTTCCACTGTTATTCTCTGCAATATTTATGTTTTCAGCTATTATAATAGATCTGGTACCTTACAAGTGGTATCATAGCACTTTCCTTGGCAGAAAATTGTGGGTTAATTTTTTTTCAGGGTAGAGACGTATTTTGGCGTCTTAAAGCTACACATATTTGTCGTTCACTACATAAATCCATGGTCAGAGAAGCATAAACGCATGAACTACAAGTGGTACTTAAGAGCACATTGTTGGCCACCCTTGTAACCCCTGTTGGTACCCCTTCGAGTGGTAGCGCATCAAAAAACACCTATATACATATCCACCTAGATATCCTAAAGCCCTTCGTAGATAAACCAATCGACCACTTGATTGTTATAGTGCCACTGAGAAAAACTCTCAGGAAGATACTCTCTAGTACTTAGGTAGTCGGGTAGTATGGCTAAGGGCACATTCTAGCCTTCTTAGTTGGTTCCCTGAGATATTGAGCCGAGTAATAATGTTGGACCCCGCATGTATATTAGAGAACTATAGAATAGGGAAAACCCTTGTCTGTAGAAACCTTGAATACCCTAACCTTTGGGACGGAAACATAAACACAACAAACAAGATCTATTGCTGTGCAACTATGCCTCCTACATTCTGGTTGCGAAATTCCTACACGTTTTTTTCCTGTTAAACATTTGGCCATTTCGTCACTGTAGTATTATTCAGATCAGAGTATAACTCCGCAAAAGTAAAAAAAAAAAAGTTTGGATCCTTCCTGCACCATTATTTGAGACCTATCTCATTGGATTCTCTCTTCACCTTGATCACAATCATACCTATCATTTTTCAACAAATTTTTTCTGTGGACCCAACCCCTTCCCGACACCCCTATTTGGAATCTATCCCATTGAATTCCTCTCTTTGCACTGATCGTAGTGGTACCAATCACCAATAACTCATTTATGTGTGGTCCCATTTCCCCCCTGTCCCATCCCCATGGCCCACACTCATGGTCAAGATTGGGAACAACGTATCACCACCTTGGCCAAAGATCATGACCAAACCCATAGTGATATCTCTTCCATTACGTCCAGTATTGGTAACATCAACTCCTCGCTTTCTCTACTCGAATCACTTCCCACAACCATCACTCAATTGACCTCCACCTGTCAGTAATGTCAGGACGCAGTGAACATTTTGACTGCCTTGTTTAATCCCATCCTTTCTCTTCTTCCACACCTTATAACCCCGATGGTCTTGAATCCTCCCAGTCCACCTCTTTTCCTCCCCACAAGTTTCATCAAGACTTGCGTCCCCCTCACGTGGAGGTGAAAATATTTGATGGTTTGGATCCCATAGGCCGGGTCACTCAAATGGAACACTATTTCTCTTTGTACGACATTACTGGTGAGCTGGAAAAACTAAGGTATGGTGTTCTCCATCTATATATGGAACGTTGGCAATGGCGAAAAAATGCCCGCCAAGGGTATGTGGCTTGTACACAATTTGTTGCAGAACTTTATGAATGATTTGACATTGACACCCACCATTTAGGCCATTTGACAAAGTTGAAACAATTTGGCATAGTGGAAGACTTTTTAGCTTCTTTTGAGCGATTGGATTTCCGCACAAAGGGAATGTCTGATGATTTCTTGTGAGAATGTTTTATTAGTGGCCTCAAGGATGAKATTCGTGCCCATGTCCTCATGGCTTGGCCTCAGAGTTCGGTGGAAGTTACTAAAAGAGATAATTAAGGAAGCATAACAGGTTGTCTCCTCTCAAACTAGAAAACTATCCTTTATTCCWCGCCATAAACAAGTCATCCCACTCCTCCTTCCACTCCACTAAAGATCCAAAAATTGACCAGGGATGAAATGGATGAACGCCAAATCAAGGGACTTTTTTATAATCGTGTTAAAAAATATTTTCTTGGGAACAAGTGTAGGGAACAAAATATTTTTATGCCCATCTCCGTGGATGTTTCTGAAGACTATGTCGAGGCTCCCCCTGTGGCTGAGTCACCTAAACCCACTGACATGACTCCAGCTTTCGAACCTCCTGAAGTTGAACCGATCATTTCCTTGAATGCTCTCACTGGATTCTATACTCCTCAAACCCTCAAGCTAATTGGTTACAATAAGCATCAGAAGCTCACAATCCTTGTTGATAGTGGAAGCACCCATAATTTTATTCATTGCCGCATTTCCAAAGAAAATAATTTCTATATCCATGTGGTTAATAATTTTCAAATCATGATTTCCAATGGCGGGTCCATGAAATGTGGGGGGCATTTTGAAAATTTGCGTCTCCAAATTGGTTAGTACCACATGAAATATCATATGTTTTCTATCGACATGGGTGGTTATGACATTATGTTGGGTGTCGAATGACTAAGGAATATAGGTCCCATTCTCATGGATTTTAAGGAATTAACCATGCAATTCAACAAGTAGGGACAACAATATAAGTTCCAAGGCATCACAACAGGGTCCCCTGATATCATCAGTTCCCATCACATGGAAAGTCTCCTCAACAAAGGTCATTATGGCATTATTGCACAATTCCATTCCATTCACTCCATTGAGACACCCTCTGTGTCGCCGAACCTCCAATCCATCCTCTCTAAACATCAAGTTGTTTTTTCCACCCCCCAGGGAATTCCTCCTTCCCATGGTGTTCATGATCATTCCATTCCCCTTGTCCCCGACAACCTTCCTCCCAATGTTTGTCCCTATCGTCATCCCTTTTCCCAAAAAAATGAAATTGAGAAAATTGATCAAGAATTGCTCACCACATGAGTTATCCTTCCTAGTATGAGCCCCTATTCTTCTCTTGTGGTCATGGTACTTAAGAAAGAAGGATATTGACACATAAGTCCTAAATTTCACGCCTTCAACAAACTCACCATCAAAGACAAATTTCCCATACATGTCATTGATGATCTCTTGGATGAATTGAGCGGTGCCTAGCTCTTTACTAAACTTGATGTTCATTATGGATGCCACCAAATACGTATGAAAGAGGCATACATTCCTAATACTTAATTTCAAACTCATGAGGGCCACTATGAGTTTTTGGTCATGCCCTTTGGCTTGTGTAATTCTCCATCCAGTTTCCAAAGCCTCATGAATCATGTCTTCCGTCCTTTTCTCCGTCATTTTGTATTAGTTTTCTTTGATGATATTTTCATCTATAGTAAAACATGGACAACCCATATTTCTCATGTGTATCGAGTTATACATATACTCTCTCAGCACCAAATTTTCCTCAAACAATCTAAATGTGCTTTTGGAGCCTCGAAAATCGAGTACTTGGGTCATATTGTTGGCAAGACAAGTGTCAGGGTGGATCCTAAGAATATTGAAGCTATGCTGGATTGACCTCACCCCAATAATCTCAAAAGATTGCATGGTTTTTTGGGTTTAACATGATATTATCGCAAGTTTGTTAATAATTATGAAAAGATTGTAGTGCCTCTCACTGCTCTCCTTAAAACAAATTCTTTCACTTGGACTCCCACAGCTAATCATGCCTTTCAAGCCTTGAAGGAAACTATGTGTACCACTCCAGTCATGTCCCTTCCTGATTTCACAAAGACCTTTTTCCTGGAATGTGATGCTTCCGGGAGAGGAATTGGAGCAATCCTTATGCAAGATGGTCGACCTTTGGCCTTTACCAGCAAACAAATGTCATAGCAACATTTGCGCCAATCAATCTATGAAAAGGAAATGCTGGTTATTCTACATGTAGTGGATCTCTGGCGCCCTTATCTATTGGGACAATGCTTCCAAATTAAGACAAATCATCAAAGACTTAAGTATTTTCTAGAGCAATGACCTTCCTCCCCGGAGCAACACAAATGGATGACTAAGATCTTTGGATATGATTATGAGATCATTTACAAGAAAGGAAAAGAAAATGTGGTTGCTGACATTCTTTCAAGAAAATATGAATATGAAAGGTCCCTTTTTTCCCTCTCCTTCATTGTACCAGATTGGATCCAAGATGTTCGCCATGAATGTCTACAAGATCCCAAAATTTTGCATCTTATCCAACAATTTCAAGCCAATTATCCAGTTTTCCCTGGGTACTCTTGGCACAATGATGAGCTTCACTATAAAGGCCTTTTGTATTTAAGTAAACAATCACAACTTAAATCCACGGTGCTTTCTGAGATTCATTCTACACCCACAACTGGGCACTCAGGGTTTACCAAAACCTATGACCAGGTCAAACGTTCTTTTTTCTTGAATGGTATGAAACATGACGTTCACACTTTTGTGGCAGAATGTGATATTTTTCAATGCAACAAGGGAGAAACAGTCAAAGATCTTGGAACACTACAACCACTTCCGATTCCACCGACTATTTGGAGGGACATCTCTATGGATTTTATTGTGGGATTACCTAAATAAGGAAATAAGTCAGTCATCAAGGTGGTTGTTGATCGTCTTTCCAAGTATGCTCATTTTTGTGCTCTTCAACACCCATTTACCACATCCAATGTGGCTCAACGTTTTATGGATCATGTCTTCAAGATTCATGGCATGCCTCATTCTATTGTTTCTGATCGAGATCCCACTTTCACCAGCAATTTTTGGCAAGAACTGTTCATGCTATAGGGCACCCAATTGCATCTCAACACAACCTATCATCTCCAAACTGATGGCCAAACTGAAGTTGTCAACAAGTGTTTGGAAACATATTTGATGTGTTTTGCATCTGAAAGGAAAAATCAGTGGGCTCAATGGTTACCACTAGTTGAATGGTGGCACAACACTTATTACCATACAACTACTCGCATGAATAATTTTAAAGCAGTATATAGAAAAAAATCCACCTTCAATTCTCTCATAAATTCCAGGTGTCTCAAAGGTCCAGGCGATTGACCAAATGCTTACAGTTCGAGAGGCTATTCTCCATATCCTCAAAGAGAATTTGGTCATGGATTAGAGTTGCATGAAGCAAAAAGAAAATCAAAGTCCCTCCGAACATCAATTTGCTAAAGGAGACCAAGTGTTTCTTTAACTGCAACCTTATAAGAAAACTTCACTCAAATCCGACCATCGTTAGAAACTGGTGCCCAAATTTTATGGTCCTTATATAGTTCTTAAGCGCATGGGACAGGTGGCCTATCAGTTAGCTTTGCCCAATCATTCTAATCTCCATCTTGTTTTTCATGTCCCCTGCTTAAAGAAGGTGATTGGAACTAAATGCTAAACTCAAACCAACCTTATTGATTTGGATGAAGAAGGCTCCATTTGGTTGCAACTACAAGCAGTTTTGGACCAACGTGAGCGTCGTCTTCATGAGCGCACCATCAAGGAATTGTTAGTCCAATGGAAATATACAACTCTAGCAGATGCCACCTGGGATCCAACTTCCATTCTCCAACAATTTCCTCATCTCAAGCCTTGAGGACAAGGTTGTTTTTAAGGGGGAGGGAATGTTAGGGACCTAACCTACTTAACTCCTCACATAGGTAGAATAATATATTTCCATGTAATAAAAGACAATATTAATAAGGCCTAGCAATAAGGAAGAATAAGTCAAATGTAAGAATACCTATTAGAAGCTTCCACTTCTAGAAGGATCTTCCTCTAGATTGTTCATTTGGATAGATATATTTAGTATAAATAGGAGTAGAGGGTATGAGAATTTTTGTCTTGAGAATTATTGTAATAGAGTGCTTCTTTGCTAGAGGTCTCCCCTTTGAAGAGGCAAGTGAACATTGTTTCCTATCAATAAAATTATTATTATGGTGTTGTGGCTTCATCTATTGTGTTGTTTCATTGTTATTCTTTGCAATATTTTTGTTTTCAGCTATTATAATAGATATGATACCTTACAAACTGTCACCTCCAAGTCCCTCATTGACATATTGCAGACAATTTCATAACTGGCATATTCAAATACATCCATAACTACCTTATAAACTATTACATATTAGATCATAACATACAACATTAAAATACATCCATATTAGACTACCTTATAATAGTAGAATGACCATTATGAAATTCAGAAAGGACATAGTGATTTTCCATTAAATCTACGCCTTATTTGGAGAGTTTGTCAACAACTTGATTATGTTCTCTCTATACATGTGTGGACCTAATATATTTGAATGTTATAGAAATAAGTTTTAGTTGCTCTGCTATCGCAAGTAATCCTATGTTCTGGATCTGTATATGTTCACTTATCCAATTAATAACTAGCAATGAGTCACTGAATACCTAGAGAGTTCTCATATCCCCGTCCAAGTCAAAATTTAGCATATAAAAAAATTTCCATTAATTATCCAATGTTTTTGGTCCCACTACCAAAATTTGCTTTGAAAAGAAAGCAATTAGATTCAAAAATAAATAAAGTAAATCCAATCCCAACAACCCTATTTTGATCTTGACAAGCACCATCAAAATGTCCCTAAGGAATAGATTTATCCACTTGAAATTCACCCAACCCTCCAGTGACGTTTTTCTTGGGAATATCCTTGTAAAATGGAAGTAATCTTATCACCTGAGATGAGACCTTGAAGGTTGGAAGTTGAATGTCCTAAAATAGAGAGGCATTCCTAACAAGCCAAATTCCCCGCAGAAATGCAATTTTCAATATTCATACCATGCCATAATGAGTCAAAACCAATAAATACTTCAACCTCTCTCCAAACTTGACATGAATAAGAAAAATTCAAAAATATATGGGAGTTAGATTCCTCGTGGATTTTTCACAAGGGGTACCTACTAGGACCAACCTTACCTCTTCTTTGTAAAATATATCAAGTCATGACTTTGTCTAAGAGGGATAACCATATGAGAAATTTTGATTTATGTTGTGCCATCACTTTCCACATTTTCCCACCATCACTGAATTGAAACCTCACCCATTGAAAAACATAGCTCGATACCCCATCTTTGCGGTATATTAACCTACTTTCTTATTAAATCCACAAATAATTTCATTGTGATTTTCACAAAATACGATGTGATCCCTATGAAGTTTAGCTACAAAAAGTTCCTAATGCCTCACAATATCACCATCTAGTGCTAGATAAGCCGAGCTCAACCAACCTTGTTTCCACATAGTTGTTCCCATAGGCTTATTTATTGAACAAAGGGTTGTTCTCCCAATCTGTATTTAATGTTGTAACAAGTATCCCAGAAGAAATATATTCCTATTATAGTCCATTAATGCATCTACCTTGATTCTCACTTGTTTTCCATTGCCCACCCACCAAGACAGATGAAATCCTATGACAAGAAAAGAAGAGACAAAGTCTTCCATTGGTTAGACACATTTTGAATTGATTTGTGCTCTTTCCAAATCCAATAAATCAAATAATTAGGAGCTATATACTTTTGAATTAAGATCCTATTCCAAATATTATCCATTGTAACTGCATTTCATAAAGATTTTGCAACAAAAGAATGGATAAAAATATGAATGTTCTTTAATCCCCACCCCCCCAAAGCCTTAGGATCAACCAACTTCTGCCACCTAACCCAATGTGATCCTTTAAATTCAATGCTACATTGCCAAAAGAAATTATAACAGAACTTCCAAATTTTCTCCAATATGCCTTTTGGAATATGTGAAAGGGTGTGCCAATAAATAGGTATGGCCTTTAGGATTGATTTCACTATGACCAATATTCCCCCTCTTGACAACCATGATTTATCTAGAGGGAAATTCTTTTCTTGATTTTGGAAACCAACTAGCACCAATCCACCTTCCCATAATATTTAGGTTTTAGTGTATACCAGAGGTACTTAATTCCATCATTTAAGTCTACGTGTTGATAAGGATTTTTTTTTTTGAAATAAACCTCCTAATCAATCACTTCTGAAGTAGGCAACGAAGAATTAACACCATTCACCTCCATACACGTTTCCTTACTATGTAATTGAAGTAATTCCTAGAATTATGATCCCTCTCTACAAGATCCAAAGAGAAATAAAAGGACATCGTCCACAAAAATAAAATGAGACATTGCTTCTCTCCCTATACTGACACCTTGAATAGACCTCTCCCTCCTTGCCTCTAGCATAGACCTTCTTAGGCATTCAAACACCTAGCCATTCTAGTTATTATTGAACATTCATTCATTCCATATTTTACTAATATTTTTGACCCATTATATGTCCTCCTTACAAAGTATGTTAAATTACTATGGACTCCAAAATGTCAAACAACCTTTTCCACTCTAAACCAAAAGCTAAGCTTAGCCTCCATATTCAAAGGAACAAACTAGAAATTCCCTTTTCATATCCATACAAATTCTTTAGAGAAGGCCTTAGGTGTTTTCCTAGGGAAACATGAGGATACACAAAAGTATGTTATTTACTTCATTAGCAAAAAACTTGCTGGAACATAATCAGATTTTACAATTACCAAGAAGGAATTTCTTGTTGTGGTGTATGTCGTTAATAAATTTAGACAATATATAACATGTTACACCATTTTTTTCTATACTAACCATCATGTAATTATATATCTCATGAACAAACCCATCATTAGTGGCAATGTAGTTAGATGGTTTCTTTTGTTGCAAGAGTTTGATCTAACCATATTGGATAAGCCCGTGAAGGATAATATTGTTGCATATTTATGGTCTCATTTGGAAAATAGCCCAAATGAATAATTGGTGGATGGCACCTTCCCTAACAAGAATTTGTTTGTAGTATCTTTGTAGACTCGATATTTTGTTGACATTGCAAACTATATCGTTTCCAGAAATTTTTTGCAACATTTTAGAACATCACAAAATCATTAGGAAGAGTGCTCCATATAGTTGGATTCATGGATATATATTCAAAATGAGACCTGATCATGTGCTTCTACACTACCTAAAAGAAGATGAAATCTATGATGTGCTCCATTTGTTATCACTTTGTAAATTTGTTTGGATGATAAAACAAATGACATAGGTAACCTACAAACCACTTTAGAGCTGGGTACTAGCCTGCTCAGCTCAGAGAGGGCTCTCTCCTGTCACTTGGTCTTTAATAAATGAGTTTTCTGTAACAAATCAATGGCTAGTTTTTGTTGCTTTGAAAGGGTTTTTATAATTTTTTCTGGAAAGGAACGGGAGGGACACTTAGGGCTATGGAGTCAAACTTTTGAAACAAATGGAAGCACTGAATGGTCGGTAAACTCTCTAGAGGATAAAGGCTAAATGAGGTGATGAATATGAGTTATAAATTGTGAATTTGCAGAGTGTAAGAAGAAAGGAAAAAACATATAACTGTATCCGAGCATTTAATAAATGAATTCTTACATTAGTTAGGAAGAACTTAACACAACTTAAATTGCTTAAGACAAGAGCATCACAAGATGAATTATGGGCCTTTAACTATCCAATTTAAACATAATACAATGAAATGAAATTTAAGCATACATGAAATACATACAAAGAGAGGAGACAAAACTCATATCACCACCATTAGAATATTTTCATGGAAACTTCAAGACTTCTGCATGTGTATTCTATTCAGCTTCAGAAAATTACATTCAAGTTCCAAATAGCTAAGATCGTGCCCTTACAATTATGACAACCCCTAATACATTTGGAACTCCTAATATTTATAAAAATTGAGTTCCTTCAGTTTGAAACCGATTACAATGATCAAAATGAAATGTTTCAACCTTTGAAATTGATTACAATAATTACAATGGACAATTTTGGTTTTGAAACCGATTACAATGATTAGAAAGAAAATGTTCCATGATCCGGATTTTGGCTCCTATGGAATTACAATTTCTTTCTTCGCCACTTGTTCTTCTCTGGTATTTCGCGTGATCTGCTATCTTCAGTGACATCTGGACATCATCTGCTGGACCCTGTAAAAATTCATTTGGTCTTACCCAACCGTACTATCTCCTTCCATTGCAAGTTAGAAGGGATATCATAATCTGGCATTTCGTTTATCAAAATCTCCAAGTCAATGCAAGAAGCATATGACATGACTGGCAATCCAAGCTTGACTTCTTTGAACTGATTCATAATTTCAAAGTCTATAATCAGATGTTCAACTAGTGTAGCTCCTTTCAAATTTTCCTCTAGGGTTTCGAATTTGGAATGATCCATTCTGCACTAAGTTAAATGAACATTCCATTCTTCCCGCTCATACAATTTTCCTTTTCCATCCCAAAATGGTGGAAGGCCTTTGATAAACAATTATTCAAACAAATCTTTGAACTCTTGAACACTTTGCTCCATCTGTGTTGCCTTGGTTTGGACTAATTTCAACAGGTTATGTTTAGCAATAACCCTCCTAGCCTAGATAATCAATGTAGTCCTGTCTTTGACTCCAATAGTCTGAAGGTCTGCAGTAGGAATGGAGTTGAGTAGATTTATGGCGTTTTGGGCCCATTCCGATGGTTTCTTTGCTAAAGTTTCATTCAAAACAGTGCACCTACTTCTAGATGTGATGGCTATGTTGTCTTTATCATTAATGAAATTCAAATATACTCTGAACTTGGCAGCTTCAACAACTATGGAGTCCTAGATGATATGCTTTCCCCCCTGCAACATGCCTTTGTCTCTTAATCTCATCTTCAATTGATATATCCTTTCCTGCAAGACTTCATTGTCCTTTTGAAATTGAACCATTTTTTCATCCTTTGCCTGCATCTCCTGCTTCAATTTCTCTATGCTTCATTTTATCCCTTTGATTTCTCTTTCTTTCATAATAACTTGTGACATAGCCTTGAAAAGTCCTTCAGTGTTTGG
The DNA here is from genome assembly GCA_032191745.1 of Picea mariana. Taxonomy (NCBI): domain Eukaryota; kingdom Viridiplantae; phylum Streptophyta; class Pinopsida; order Pinales; family Pinaceae; genus Picea; species Picea mariana. The sequence continues at coordinate 193,434 of JASDQU010105226.1, forward strand.
CCCAGATTCTGAAGCAGGAGGTGCAACTTAAACTCTATTTAGCAATTCTGTCTACTCTTGCAATCACTTCACATTTTCTTGTTCTAGATGCAACGCCCTAGTCTTGCAGTCCAGTGCCTCTTGACGAAGTGTTTCATTTTCCTGTTCTAGAGAAACCAATTATGTTGTTTTTGGATGCTCTGTAGCAGACATTTTCAATTTCTTCTTCAAACTTTGAATTAATTTGTCTTTTTCATCCAATGAGGATTTCATCCCTTAGGGGCCTTCAGATTCCAGCCTCTTGACCTGAGTCTGCCAAGATCTACTAGATGTTTTTTATTTCCTCAACTTCCCTTCCAATTTCATTGCATAATGTGTCAGCTTTGAATTATTCAAGCTTAAACTCAGGTAATCAAAATACAACATATCACTGGTATTCTTATGGAATTTGACCTTGTCTAGAGCACTGATGTTGTCATACCTTATCTTAATCTCAGATACTTTGTCCTCATCTGCAATTGCAATATTAAAGGTCGCCTTTTCAACATCCCTTACTGTGAACATAGAATATTTATGATGAGAAACCTTTTCCACTTCAGGGACTAAATCCCTCATCTCACCCAGAGCTATGTTTCGGTTCTCAACATAATGTTTTGCTAAATCTTCTTTAGATTGATAAGCTGCTTCAGATGTTTTATCAAAGAAGTGTTTCTTTCAGCTAAAGGTTCTTGAGCCACCTTCACTTTGGATTTTTCTTTTATTTTCAACCTCTACAGTGCTAGTACCACTTTCCATCATATCCAGATTTACTTGTTCTCTAGGCTCTTCCTCCTCTAAATCCACTATCTGTGGAGACTATGTAATCTTCAACTTCTTAGGATCGCTCTGTTGATCACTGGTGCCCATGGCCTCTGAACTGCCTCTCTTTTTGTAAACACTCATATTAGGAACTTTGATTATTAGTTTCTAAGAAGGTTGTTGTGTTTGACTTTGTTGCAAGGTTTCCTCCACTTGCTGTGTTTGAGTTGGTTGCCTCCACTTGTTGTGTTTGAGTTGGTTGAAATATTGTTTCCATATAAACACAAACTTTTATATTTTCCATATTATCAAAACCCTCAACTTGTTCATGCTCATAAGGGGCCTGTTTGTTCATCAATATCCTCTTGGATATGATTTGGTGTGGATCATATCTTCTTCCCTGTAGCTGTGAAAAAACAAAATCTTTGAGCTTTTCTTGAATATGAGATAAACATGATCTAGTTTTGAAAATGAAGGGGCCAATGATAAAATGGAATTTGATGTTGGAGGCTTTGCGCAACTTCAGGAAATTCTCTGTCTCAGATATAATTCTCTGCTTGATGAATTCAAGGGAAAAGATTCTGGGGGTCATAAAAATAGGAAATAGATAGGGGGATTCATGACAACCATAAACCCAGATTACTGTTGAGTGCATGAATAGTACCCAATCCTCCACTCTGTTCTCTGGATTTGGCTAAGATAGCTCCTCGTGTCATCCAAAAATCTAGGTAGGCTGGTGTTGAAAATCAAACTGTAAACTCTGGACATGACTTTGTTTATGAAGATAAGCAATGTAATCCTTTTACATTCAGTTGATATAAATGTTGCTTCAGGAAATTCTCTCTTATTGGTTTCCAGGGAAATCTTCAGCAGATAGGTGTAATATCTGAAATGCCTTAAAGAGAGAAAATTCACTATCTTTTTATGGATATTCTCAGCTATGAATTGATCAAAACTGGTGCGGACTGACATACTAGACTTTGACTTAAAAAAGGTCAAAAGGAAACCGAGCATGACTTCGACTACATGTTTGTCATTGTCTATACCTAAGACTTGACTCAAAAGTGAACATACCCATTGGACTTCAATAAAAATTATACTCACATTCATTGGCAAAGACATACCCCCTGAAAATGTTCTCGTTTGACAATTGTCTGTAAAAACAAATATTATACCTCTGATGGACATTCTTTATATACCCTAATTAGATTTTCTTCATTGAAAGGTTCAAACATTGTATAGAAAGACTCTGGTATACCGAGGGAATCTCGAATTGACAGACTCTCTAACCTACACATGACCTCAGATCCTTGTTTATTCATGACGACTCTTTCTTCATGTGAATATTGTTCGATGCACCAACCTATAAATTTGGGAAAAGGGAAAGCGATTTTGATAGCATAAGGGACTATGGTGTCCTATACTTCTTCAAGGAACAATATACACCTTCCTACTTTATCGGACAGGTTGCTTCTGGACACAGAGATGGGCGATGTTGAAACAAAGTTTATTTTTCTTCCCTAAATCCAAATCTCCTTTTTTTTTTGGTTACGGAGCCACCCTAAGTTCAAAAAGGGGTCAAAAGGTTTTTTGGGATTTTCGGGTTTCGACCATTCACAAAGTATGTTTTTTAATGACAACCCCAAAGTCCCGGTACCAAAGTCTCAAAAAAGTGATTGTTTAAAAGAAATTGAATAGATTTTAAAGTAATAATTAAAAGCATTAACGACTTTCTAATCCTTTTCACATGTTCTTTTTCGGCCATCTCAACTTAAGCAACATTTCAAATGTCCTGACGTGATTTTCATGAAATACCTGTTAATCATGATTAATTAAGGTTTAAAACATACTTAACAGATCATTAATTAGTCGCAATTCAAGAAATCAAAGAGATGACCTTGAGTCTCCTTAAACCCTGACTCCCAAAGTCACGAAGTTATTAAAAGCTAATGCTATATTTATTAAGAAGTAAGAAGGTTTAATGATAATAAATCCCATTGCGATTTCGCGATTTGGGATTTCTTGCGTTAAAGAGTCGTCGGAGTCCCGATACTCCAATCCACGAAAAGTAAAGACTAACCCCTGATCATGATTAATTAAAGGGTTAAAAAAATTGGTTAGCGCCTAAATAAATCCCATCGCGGTTTCACGATTCAGGATTTAATTGTGTCATACCTCTTGGGGACACGATGCTCGAAACTCCGAAACACGAAGTCCCGAAAGAATTAAGTGTTTAAACGTAATTAACTTAATTTTAAAACAAGCATTAAGGGTATTAAATAACTTTCCACGTTTCTCTATTCAGGAGTTTTCAATGACATTCCTTTCGAAATCTCAGTTTTGAATCGTTGATATGTGGTAGTATCTATAACAAATTAATGGAGATATTTTTGACATAAAGTGCGTATCTCCATGCGTACCATCCCCATTAAAAGATTTAATTTTTATCACCTGTATCGATACACTAAATTTAAGACAAGTTAAAGGTTAATAAATGTTTGTTATTTTGAATTTCATTCTTACTTTCAGACTGGGAGTGAGTTACACTCAGAAGAACTCACACATTTATTCTTTGCAACAGGTTTTTCATTTTAGCACAAACGTCATGGCACCCAAAAAAGCACCTAAGAAGAGTGAGGAGGCAGGTGAAAGCTCGAATCCGGATGGAGATGTTATATCTGACACTACGCCACATGCTATGGATTCAGTGAAATCCTGGAGGCATATTTTTGAAACTTTAGCTATGAGATTAGGAATTTCCCCAACGATTTCAGAAATGAAAGGACTGAAAATAAAATTAGAGACATAGGAGAGTCTGAGATTCACAAAATAGCCACACAGCCGAGACTCATGCCATACAATGACATGATAAGTTGGGCTTTAGAGAAAACCGACATTCAGACAAGGAGCATTCTAAACAACCGAGGGGTCGTCGTCGGCTCGTTCAGACCTGAGCACATCCAAGTAATGTATAAACTGACCCTTAATTCTAAATACATTTATAATGCTGAATTCGTAGAGGAATTTCAAAGAAATGAGTATACATAATTCGATCAAACATATCCAGGTATAATCAAAGAATGGTGGGGAATTCCAGTGAGATTTCGAGCAGATACCCATGGAAGTTGTGCCACAACTTCGTTAAACGAATACATGGTTTATATATCTTTGATGTTATGTAGATTTTTCAAGAAGAAAAACCCTACCCATTTCCCTACAGAATGGGTGCCACTTATACATGAAGTAGCCGAGGGTTACAGTTTCAACTGGGGTGAAATTTTATCAGATAATCTCACTAGGGAGATTGCAGAGTACCAAATAGAAAAATTGAAAGGCCAACCTACATATTTTTACATGTATGCATATATTATGGATGTTATCTGTTACATGACTCCTTTCCCCTTGATGAATTGGAGCTGGAACCCAGCCTGTGCGGAGCCCATTCATGTTTATCACTCTAAACTATGGGAGGATAATCTTAAAGATTTCTTTTATGAAATTTGTCACTACGTGGTGATACCTTTGCACCAAAATTTGTATGGTTATGCACCCCCTCATATTTCAGAGTCAATCGTGGGAAACATCAAGGTGATTGCAGATTGGTTTATTGAAGAGGGTTTCTCCTATGTCAGGGTTTTTGGGTGCTCGATTCCTACTCATGCACTTCCAAAATTCCTTCCCGATAGACTGGTGTGCAGGGAGGTGGCCTACCAAATAATAACAGGTGGCATCGACACTGAATTGAAAACATCTTAGAAGAAGTTCTGGCCACTTTTTCCTATACAAATTGGGAAGTGTTCACTGCTTAACTTTGGTCATTCCAAGGTTGAAGCTGCAGCACTGGAAGACATCAAATTGGTAGATCTCGAACTCAGAAAACATGACCCTTATCAAATTGTAGGAAATCATATTTCTCATTGCAATATGAAGATGTATGAACATGAGGTTTCTCCCTGGGACGACATGTTCAAGGGAGCCAAAACCTATGAGGAAATGTTAGTCAGAGTTCAGGCATTATCGCCTGACCTACAGACCAATTTTCTGACTTTCCAAAAGCACGGGTGAAGTGGTTTTCTTAGGATACTACAGGGAGAATCAACAACCCCTCCTCCAGCTCAAGGAAGTATTCCCCCGAGTTTCAAATCAGAGTCACATGATAAAAAGACTGCAGAAGAAAATCCAAAGAAGACTGAAGCGTCTTCACAAAAAGCAGAAGCTTCACAATCAAAGAATCTAGGGTCTGAAACAAGTTCTAAATCTGAGACTCCTTCAAAGTCAAGTCAAATGATTCCACCTTCATCATCAACTATTTCTTTTGATATTCCCAAAACAACATGGGAAACTCAATCTTCAGAACTGGCCAGCCCTATTGCATCATTAAATCCTTTACAATTAACTTTTGGGACCCCCCATCTGCAAGTCATATATGCAAGTGACCTTACTCCTATCTCTAGAGAAGAGATACCTCCCTCTGACTACTTTTTCAGTAAGAAGGGGAAGGCAGTATTAAAAAAGGAAATGCATCTGAGAGAAGGCACAATGGTGAAGAAACACAAAATGCTCGTAGATGGGAAAAACCTAGAAGAGGAAGACTTCACCACAGAAGTAGCAGGCTCTATGGGAGGTTTTGCAACTGCCAATTTATTCTCAGTTGACTCTTTGAAAAAAAGGCTGAAGCAGAAAAATCAAATGATAGCTCAGTTGCAGGACCAAATAAGGCACACAAAAAATAATATTCGAGAGGAGGTAAATCAAAGAGTTGAAAATCCCAGGACTACTGACAAGTAGGAAATGCAATTGTTGAAGTCTAGTTTAGATGAAACAAACAAGCAGATGAAAATGAGTCAAGTACAGGTTATTTGGCAGGAGGAATTAGTGAGACAACTAGAGGTTGAGTTGAAGTCCATTGAAGGACAAGTTGTGAATATAACAAAATTTCAAGCCCAAGCACTAGAGGTGCAAGAGAAACTACAAGTGAAACAACAAAATATGCTTTCTAAAATAGAGATCGTTCAAAACTACTTCTTGGAAGTAAGTCACTCACTGGATAACATGGTTTTAAAGGAAAAAGAGGCCACAACAACTCACGCTTCTTTTCTAAAGGCAGTAGCGTTTTCAGCTAGAGACGAAGTACCAACAATCCCAAAGATGACTGTAGAAGAACAGATTAGGGGAGACATCATGTTAAAAACATGGGAGACCAATATTGCCGAAAGCAGGAAAATGGCAAGAGACATTAGGAAAGAATGTGAAGAAGTGTTTAATCAGCTCGATACAAAAACATTGGGCATTGACAAAGGTGATTTTCTTGGGCTATTAGGATAGATCAATGTCATAAGGCATCAACTGCATATCAAGGAGAGTTGGAATGAAGCCCAGCTCGAAATTTCACAATTGAAGCAACTTGACACCACCCAAATGGATAAGTGGCTAATAAAGACAAATCTACAGTTGCGGTCGACAAAGTTTGACAAGGGAAAGAACAAAGACAGGCTGCCCAAAATTTAGAGGAAGTTATATGTGTTTGAATCAAAGGACACATCARAACCTTCCAAAATTTTGGTGCAGTTTCTAGACATGTGCATCGAGTGTTTGGGATYGAGCGAAGGAAGCATTTCAAAGAAATGATGAAGTAACGCATGTGTGCTCATTTTTTCCAACTGGTAGAAAAGTAAAAAGTAACCGAGAAAAACARTTCAAATTTTGTATTCTAAAACCGTTAGCACCTAGGAGATTAGGAGAATACCAGCCRTCTAGGGTTGATGATTTTCTTTCTATAAAAACAATTTTGAAAGATACATCAAGGGCTTTTTCCTTGGCCGATTGTAGTAGAGAAATGTTTCATTTTCCAGAATTAATACAAATGCAAATCGAAGACTCTAGATCCCATCAAGTTTGAGTTATGTGTTCCTCTGTTATTTCATATCTAATACCATTTATTATACATATTTGATGAATGATTAGTTGCAATTTAGTACAACATCTACTGTGGTGATTCATTATTTTAGTCATCTAATCGTTTACAGTTTTTCCTCTGTATCGGCTATCAACAGGTACAAGACCTGCAAATTCCTTAGATTTCTATATCTTATGCTTCATTAAAGTTTTTCTTGTCTATTTTCTTCTTCTGTCACAAAGTGAGATTCTTCCTTGGTTGATACCTCACATTGTTCCATAGCTTTATGTTTTCTTTCATTTCATGCATGATTTTCAGTTTAGCTTCGATACGAGAAACGACCTTTGATTTTGTTATAATATTAATTCAAAATTTGGGAATTTTTCTTACATAATATAAAATAGAAACAACAACCTAAAAAAGAAACAAATCTTTAAAACTCTTTTTCCTCTATGACAGTACCTGTTACGCGATAGCCCAATATCGCACCCGGTCTCACAGACTAGACCAGTATCGCTTTAACTCTTTTTAACACCATCTTAAAAATTGCTACCACCTGGGTTGAACTTGAACGTTCATGGGCAGTCATTGAGCAAGACATTAGCATCTAGGAACAATTGGAAGCTAGACAGAGACAACTCAGAAATCATCCATAGCTCCTTTTCCCCTAAGAGTTTTTTTTTCTTTTATATCATACACCCTCTTTTTTGGATGCCTAGACTTTATACTTCCAAGACTTAAGTATAAACTCTGGAACAACATCTTTTTGGCGCCATTACCGGGGACGGAGAGACAAAATTATTTTCCCTGGGAGAACGACATTCACAAGTTTCCTTCTTTGATAATGAACAAAGTCTGAACACATTATTAAAGGATAAGTTTTATTATTCACTTGGCGACTCCACAATTTTAAATAAGCTGGTATCTGATCGAAGGAACACCAAACAAAACCCAGATGATAAGTATACCTCACCTGTTTCTGACCTTAAAAAAATACTGAAACCAAGGGAATTCTTTAAGCAAGCTACTACGGTTTACCAACCTAAATCCACACAGTCTAGGGCTAAGAGTCCACTTGAAACCATAAACCCTAAATTAGATCTACCCAAAACTAATACTGAACCTCATTCGACTACCTCCGGTGAAAGAGAAGGTGAGACTTCTACAGTAAAGTCTATTTCAATTGATATCCCATCAACTCCCGAACTAAATTTCCCAACCTCACAAAGTCTAGAAGAATATACCATACACTCAGATTCAACCCTTGTAGGTTCTCTAGTCTACATTTCTTGCAAGTCAGAAGAACCGAGTCCCCGTATCCCGTTTCCCCCTTTTCCAGTTTTTTCGTGTTCTGATAAGCGGTTCTCAGAATCTTTTTTGCTTCATCCCAAAGAAGATAAAGGATCGTTATACATATTTGAAAACCCTATTTATAACGTACCCATTTCCTCTCCAAGAATATATATGGAAGCTGTCGAAGGAGGAGGAGGTGGCAGTCAAGGCCCACCCCCACCCCCACCCCCTAGGATTTTCGCTAAAGTAGCTGCCAGATACGCTCCTCTGGTCCTCCCAGTACCCCTTCATGATTTACTTGAAAACTAAATGAAAAACCTACCTAATTTTACAAGGGAGGGAGAATTAACCGCAGCTGAACATATAAATTTCTTTGATCAATTCACAGATATTCTCGGTCTCGAGCATGAAGACGTATATTCATGATTGTTTTTTCAAACTTTCGAAGGACGGGTGAGAACTTGGTTTCAAAGTTTTCCCGTAGGTTAGATATTGTCCTACGACGCATTGGAAAACTCTTTTCTCAGACAATGGGTTGAAAGGAAAGATCACTTATATTATTTAACTGAGTTTGGGGCTTTAAGGAAGAAAAATTCAAAAACTGTTATGGAATTCATCCAAAGATTTAATAAGTTATATAACAAAATACCAGTTGAAGTTAAACCTTCCCAGCCCACAACAAAAGTAACATTCGCTGGGGATTTTGAACCTGAGTTCACATTGTTATTAAGAGAAAGGAGAGCAATTGAACTTACCAGAATGCAATACGATGCCATAGAGATTGAGTAAAATATGATGGCTTCTGGTAAATTAAAAGAAAAAATGGAAACAGGAAACAGAGAGACCAAACATTTTAAGGAACAAGCAGGACCCTCAGGATCTGAGAGATCCTTAGATGATAAAATGGATGATATGGCAAGGATAATTAAATAATTGCCAAATAAAATTTCAAAGATGGAACTAGATCAATCTAAAGAAAATCAGTTTGTTAGGAGAGAATTCAAGAGGAACCTCGATCCTCAAATACAACAAAGAAAAATTAAAAATGAAGATCAAAAGGTTCAAACTCCTTTAAAAAACAAAAATTTTATAGGAGGTAATGACATGCAAGAATTTGAGGATTTAGAAGAAGATATTAATAATCTCAGTGAAGATTGTTATCAACTTAATTTAACTAGACAAGATTATGAGAGTTCTTTAAAAACCGAACATTGGTCTAATGAGGATAGCAACAAAAATGATACAGAGGACCCTGCTTGCCAAGGAATCATCGATACTATAATGGCTGAGCTCCAAAACAAGTATAATCTAAGGTATAAAACTAAAAACATGACAACTACACAACCAAAGAAAATACTGCCGAGAGGTGAAGTATATGAACTAGCCCCGAAGGGAACTGAAACACAGAACACCGGGATAAAAGGAGTTGACCCACAAGGTGCCAAAACCAAGACAACTGAAACACAGAAGGCAGGAACAAAAACAACTGAAAACAAAGAAATACAAACAAGTAAAGCTGAAAAGAAGGAGGCCGAAGCACCAATCAGAGAAACTGAAAAAATCATAGGAGGTTTCAGCCTAGAAAATGAGATTAACAAAATCAAAATACCAATACCTCTGGTTGAACTGGCAAAGAATCCCATTTACTGAAAACAAATCACCAAAATGATAAATTTTTCAGATATGGGGAGTCAAGATGATGTTATAAATTTGGAAGATGATAAGCCTAATATAATTTTTGGTCCGCATTTTGAAGGGGCCAGTGAACCATTGCTCCTTTCTACATTACGCTACATGTTCATGATCGTCTGCTACATAATTGCATGCTAGATTCTGGAGCTTCTCATAATGTGATTCCCAAGGCTATTATGGATAGACTGAGCCTCAAAATTACCAGGCCATATGGAGACCTGTATTCTTTTAACTCAAGAAAAGTTAAATGTATGGGCATGATTAAAGATTTAGTGGTAAATCTTATACAGATCCCAGTAAAAAGTGTTCTGATGGATGTGGTTATTGTTGATATACCTCTGAAGTATGGTATGCTATTACTCAGGTCTTGGGGCACTAAGCTTGGAGGATCCCTTCAGTTGGACATGACATACGCCACGATTCCCATATTCGGAGGGCAGTTCACCCGATTATACTGGGAAAGACGGCTGACATATACGGTAAGTGATCCTCATAATCCTAGCAATTACCCTGTTTATGTCGTTGATCAGGACCTTGGAAATTGTATTTTATCGATCAATGACGATATAGATCAGGGATGATTTTAAGGATGGAAATTTATTTTAAAATGTAGAAACCTTGGCGAATCTTACTAATCCTTCATATTCCAACTATAAATGTTTGGCGATATTTTTGTAAAAATATTCAAATTTCTAAGGATTTTATATAGTTTTTATAAAATTTTGGCCATTTTTAAGGTAAAATAATTTTATCCTATAGAATTTGGGCGAATCATTTTTAAAATAGAGAATCTCGTTTTTGGAAAAGCCATGGAAAATTAGCCCATGAGCAAAATTTAGCCCCTAAAATCATCCATGATATAGATGAATGTGCTGAAGATTTCACAGAAGGAAATAAAACAGAAAAGATAAAAGAAAGTATATATAGTACTGGAATCTGGAAAATGTATTTCGATGGTGATTCGTCATGTGAAGGAGTAGGCGCAGGTGTACTCTTTGTAGCACTTGGAGATGATTTTTTCATCCCTTTCTCTTATAGACTATAGTGGGACATAGAATACACAAATAATGTATGCGAGTACGAAGCCCTGGTTTTGGGATTAGAGGCCGCCATAAAATTAAACATAAAAAACTTGGAAGTCTACGAAGATGCAGAATTAATTGTGAAACAGGTGAATCGCAGTATCAAGCCAAACATCCTAAATTGAGATCTTATATAAACTACGCCTGGGATTTAATGGAATTTTTTTTCTCGTCAGTGAATGTCCATTACATTCCCTTTAAAAAAAATATGCAAGCTGATTCGTTAGCCAAAGAAGCCTCAAATTTTGCACCTCCTACAACTTTAAAACTTAAGTATCACATAGAGGTGAGGCACAGACCTTCCATACCGAACAATATACAACATTGGAAGGTGTTCAAAGATGATGAACAGATCAGAAAATTCCTTGAAATGGTGGAAGACTTTGCTAAAACACACATTGACCAAGAAAACCATAATGATCGTACTTGGATTATGCAAGAAGGGGAGGATCCTCAAGAGTTCCAAGATAAGATTGCAAATCATCGCATGTTAGTACTAAAAAATAATCAAATCCCTAAAGGCCTAATCCTCCTAGAAATATTATTTGACCATAATGATATGCCATTGAAATCTACTTTGCAGCCTCAGCCAGAGGAAGTCGAATATTGCGATATAAGCACTAAAGCAAAACCTAGAATAGTAAAAATATCAAAATATCTTCCTCCTGAGATGAAAGGCAAATATGCGGATTTACATGCGCAATATAAAGACATGTTTGCCTGGTCTTACGACGAGTTGAGAAATTATGACACCACTGTGATCGAACACAAGATTCCTTTAAAGTCAAGTGTTAAACCTTTCAAACAGAAGCTCAGGAAAATCAATACCATATTATTGCCTGTGGTCGAAAAAGAAGTAAAAAAACTCCTGGATGCCAAAGTAATTGTACCACTCAGGTACTCTGAGTGGGCAGCCAACCTGGTCCCAATTAGAAAGAAGAGCGGAGAAATCAGACTGTGTGTATATTTTAGAAATTTAAATAAATCATCTCTTAAAGACAATTATCCGCTACCCAAAATGGGCCATGTTTTAGAAAAAGTAGTCGGAGCAAATAGGATGTCCATGATCGACGGTTTTTTCGGTTACAATCAGATTGCTGTCAATGAAGACGATAGAGAAAAAACAACCTTCACCACCCCTTGGGGTACATTTATGTATGATAAAATGCCATTCGATTTAATGAATGCAGGTGCTACCTTCCAACAGGCTATGGATATCACCTTCGTCGACGAAAGAGATAAATTCGTGGTTATTTATCTTGATGATCTGATTGTTTTTTCTAAATCTGATGAAGATCATCTGATACATCTCAAGCAAACATTCGAGAAATGTCGAAAATTTGGTTTGTCTTTAAATCCCAAGAAGTCTCACTTTGCAATGCAAGAAGGTAAACTCTTCGGCCATATTGTATCTCGGGACAGAATTAAAATAGATCCTAAAAGGGTCGAAGCTATTGACACTATAAATATTCATAGAAATGTAAAAGAAATCCATTCCTTTTTAGGGAAAATAATTTTTTGAGGAGATTTATCCCGAACTTTGCTGAAATTGTGAAATTGAGTACAGATATGCTCAAGAAGAACAACAAAGTTAAATGGACAGTCGAAGCTAAAGCATCATTTGCGCACATCAAGAAAATTATAGGTGAAGCACCTGTACTGGAAAGCCCTGATTATCTCAAGGAATTTTTTATCTTCTCGTTTGCATCTGAACACACAATCGCAACAGTACTTCTACAAAAGAACAAAGAAGGTTTTGGGAAACCAATAGCATTCTTCAGTAAAACCCTCAGAGACGCAGAATTGAAATACGACATAATGGAAAAGCATGCATACACTATGGTGAAGGCACTAAAGGCTTTTAGAACCCATGTGTTACACTCCAAGATAATTGCATATGTACCCACCAGTTCTGTTAAGGATATATTGGTTCAACTTTATAGCGATGGGAAGAGAGGTCGATGGCTTGCTAAGATTCAATAATTCGATTTAGAAGTGAAACCAAAAAAGATCATAAAAGGACAAGGTTTGGCTAAGCTACTAGCTGAATCAAATTTCAGAGTGCTCGGTATAATTAATCTACAAGAGTATGAAGGATGTATGGATATGGAAGAAATCAACGACCAAATAGCTACAACTAGTATAGAAGAAAAGTTTACAACTTCGGTGTGGTACAAAGATATAGTATCTTATCTTATGACTTTGAAATGCCCAAGTGATATGACTCCATATAAATTTAGAACGTTGAAATTGCATGCGGTGAAGTACTATCTTTCAGAGAGCCAATTGTATTGGAAAGACCCTTTGGGTTTTTTATTGGTTTGTCTAGTATAATCAGAGACCGAAAGGGTCATAAATGAATTCCACAAGGGAGTGTGCGGAGGACATCATGCGTGGAGATAAACGACTTATAAAATATCGAGAGTGGGATATTATTGGCCTAAATTATTTGCAGATGTAAATGCCAAATTCAAAGCCTGTAATTCATGCCAATTATTTGTAGGCAAGCAGAAACTCCCAGCACTACCTCTGGTCCTGGTTAAAATAGAAGCTTCGTTCCAACAATGGGGGTTGGATTTTATAGGCAAAATTAATCCACATTGCAGTGCACAACACAAATGGATCTTGACCGCTATGTATTATTTCACCAAATGGGTAGAAGCTATTCCAACTAGTAAATCCACAGATTCGGTGATGATAGACTTCTTGGAAGAAAACGTATTATCTAGATTTTGCTGTCCCTGAAAGATAGTTACAGATAATGACCAGGCATTCAAATCTATGGAAATGGTCAGCTTTTGCCAAAAGTACAATATTATATTGGTTCACTCCACGACATACTACCCCCAAGGCAGTGGGCTAGTTGAATCATCGAATAAAAGCTTAATTACCATAATTAAGAAGGTGTTGAACGAAAATAAAAAAATCCTGGCATGTGCATTTGAAATACGCCTTATGGGCAAATCGGATAGGCACCAAGAAATCGATTGACACTTCTTCATTTCAAATGGTATATGGGACTGACATGGTATTACCCATAAACCTGGCTCTACCTGTGATGAAACTTTGGCAAGATGAAAAAGAATAACCAAACCATGTCACAAGAAGAATAAATCAATTGATTGAAGTTCAACAGAATAGGGCCGAGGTGGACGAAAGGCTGCATAAATATCAAGACAATATGAAAGCATTGTTCGATCATAAGGCTAAAGATAGGGAATTCCTCCCTGGTGATTTGGTTTTAAAATGGGATGCTAGGAGGGAAGACTTAGGAAAACATGGAAAATTTGATCATATCTGGTATGGACCATTCAAAGTCTTAGCTTCTGAAGGGAAGAAATCATTTTTGTTAGAAAATTTGGACGGTAAAATCCTCAATCCTCCTATCAATAGGCATTATCTGAAGCACTATATGCAATAAACAATTTCTAAAATTCCACTGTATATACTGGTTTGTGTTTTTTGTTTTTATAGTTTTTCGGTAGGTTTTACTTTCACCGCAAATAAAATAGGTTAGTGATCTCCTAGAAATAGAGATATAAAATATTCAACACATTGAATTCTATCAATCTTAAAACCATGATGCTTTTCATGTTGTCTTTTTGCATGATTTTGGTCTACAACCCAAACATCAAAAAGGAGAAAACGGATGGTCATGTATCAGGAAATTTATTTGCTCGTAACAGGTGATAAAAAAATAATTTACTAAGATGGGAACAAAGTGGTAAGGCTAAGGTATGAATTTCCGAAATGTCTAGATTTCAAATGAATATCACCTAGGTGCAACAACGGTCTCATGAGTATGAACATATTCACCTGAGGTATCATCAAAAGAACAAAATTTTCTATGGATCTTAAAGGATTCCCCTGGATAAGATAAAAATAAGTAAAATAAGAAGGAGAAGTAAAGTGACCTAAAAAAGGGTTCCAAGAGTCAGGATAGCATTACCACAACCTTGTTTATGAAATCCAAAGCCTTCTCTGTCATCCTGTCCCAATCTGTGGTATCTTCCCCTCAACCCCAGACGCCTTCCCATGATTTCCACAGAGGAAGGAGAGGTTACACTTTAGCTCTGAAAGATGACAAACAAATCTTTAAAAGAAAGGAAAGTCCTCACGACTCTTCAAACTCGTACTGAGAAAAGATATGTATAGGCTAATCCTGACTCTCTTAGTTATTTTAACAGGTTCTAAAAAAATTTAGTCTTGCTCAAAAGAAGGTCACTGGAAATAAAATTCCCGCATAAGGTTTCCTGCAGACTTAGATGTTTTGAAGGCCAAAAAGAAACTGATCTAGAGTAATCAAAGTGAGTTGACAGACCTCTGTTGAAAAATTATACACAGATATCACCCCTGGTATACTTTATACTAATTGATTGCCCCAACTTCAAGTCAAAGAAAGTATAAGATAGATGGTGAAAGGAAATTCAAAAATTGATTGCCCCCATCTAGTCCAAAGAGAGATGATGAAAGGAAATTCATAAAATGATTGCCCTCATCTCATAATTTAAGTGAAAAGTTACAATTTGAAGTGGTGAAAGGAAATTCAATAAAGGGAATAAGATAACTTCATCGGGGTACTAAACAGGCTCGCTGGTAGTGAAGCAATGTCTAACATATTTGTAAGGCTGTTATACATGAATTATACTTTACTCTGGTAAATTAGTTTTCTTTGAAGTTCGATTTACATCCCAAGTTCTCGCAGGACTCCCTGATTAAAAACATTAAAATTACTTCACCTTGAGGCAAGCAAGATCAACAGAACCTGTTAAAATTCCTAAGTTTGTTTGGGTTATCTTAAGCAAGCCACAAATTAGTATCAGGAAAGAGGAAGTCACATGGCCTAAAAGTGAGATTAAATAGCGATTGGGTTTCGAAATATTTCAGAGATAAAGATGAAACCCCCTTTTCTCCCTGCACCCTTTTCCTGAACAAGTTTTTGCAGAAACAAACTGATGACTCCATTTTCCCAATAAAGGCATGTGGTCTACTGTTCTTCTCGTCCCACAAGGAGACGAGATCCCTAGATGGATCCTATGTTGAAACAAAGTTTATTTTTCTTCCCTAAATCCAAATCTCCTTTTTTTTTTTCCGGTTACGGAGTCGCCCTTAGTTCAAAAGGGGTCAAAAGGTTTTTCTGGATTTTTGGGTTTCGGGGTTCGAGAAAGAAGGCTACCAATTTTTGATGATGATCAAATGATGATCAAAGAAGGCTATTTCCGTTCAAATTTTTGTTTATCTAATATTGATGATGATCCTAGAACTGCCAAGGAGGTATTGGATTCAGAGGATGGAAAGCTCTAGAAAAAGGCCATGGATGAAGAAATGGTAGCCTTGGATAAGAATGAGGCTTGGGATCTAGTGGAGTTGTTGATTGGAACAAATCCCATTTGCAGCAAATGGGTATTTAAAAAGAAGTTGAATGCAGAAGAAAAAGTGGAGAAATAAAAAGCTCGGTTAGTAGAAAAGCGTTATTCCTAGGTTGAGGGAATTGATTTTGGTGAGATTTTTTCTCATGTTTCCAAGTTATATTCTATAACATTTTTGTTATCTGTTGTTGCTGCATTTGATTTTGAAGTAGAAAAAATGGATGTGAAGACAAAATTCCTTCATGGGGATCTGGAAGAAGAAATCTATATGAAGCATCTAGAAGGATTTGTTGTGAAGGGAAAGAAGGAGCTGGTATGCAAGATGAAAAAGTCCCTGTATGGTTTACAACAATCAACAAGGATGTGGTATCAAAAATTTGATACTTATATGTTGGGACTTGGCTTCAAAAGAAGAAAAGAGGATCACTGTGTGTATTTTAAATTAATTGGTGATCATTTGATTGATTTGGTATTGTATGTGGATGACATGTTGTTGATAGGAAACAACAAGGAGATTATCCAGGATGTGAAAACTCGGTTGTCCTTTAAGTTTGACATGAAAGATCTCGATGCTTCAAATTTCATTTTGGCCATGGAAATTAAAAGATATCAGAAAAATAGGAAACTATGGTTAAATCAGAGAATATGTCGAGAAAATATTGCAAAGGTTTAATATGCAGGAATGTAAACTGGTCAAGGTCCCTATTTCTGTTGGTGTAAAGTTATCTGTGGATCAGTGTCCCAAGACACGTGAAGAGGAGGAGGACATGTCTCATTCTCCATATGCGAGTGCAGTTGGTAGTTTTATGTATGCAATGGTTTTTACTATATCGGACATTGCACATGCAATGGGAGTTTTGAGCAGGTATATGTCAAAACCAAGGAAGGAGCATTGGACAATAGTAAAAAGGGTTTTCAGGTATTTGTGTGGCACTACTAGCTATGGATTGTCCTACCAAGGAAGACCAGGATTGGACAGAGTGTTGGAAATACATGGCTTTGTGGATGCAAACTAGGCTGGAGATCTAGATCGTAGGAGATCTACAAGGGGGTATGTGTTTAACTTGTTTGGAGGAGAAATCAGTTGGATGAGCAAAAGATAGGTTGTAGTGGCACTTTCAACTACAAAAGTTGAATACATGGAAGCCACTCATGCAAGTAAAGAAGCAGTATGGTTACAAATATTGTGTTCAGGTGTTGGATGCAAGGATAGATTGTGACAATCAGAGTGCAATTTTTCTGGTGAAGAAACTGACTTATCATTGAAAGACAAAGCATATTCATATTCAATATCACTTTGTGAGATACATGGTTGAACAAAATAAAGTGTTGCTAATGAAGGTGGACACTTTGAATAATTTTACAGATTCATTAAAAAAATATGTGAGCACTGAGAGGATCCATGGGCATTGTTGCCTTGGATTGTTGACTATGTAACCCTGTAACCCCCTGTATGCAAAGAAAACAACAAGTGGGAGAATAATGGGTATGTGTTATATTATTTGCATGACTAGTTATAGTTTCTGCTACATTGCGCAAGGGGCGATATCCCCCCTGCACGGGGGTTCAGGGCAGTGCCCCTGGGAATTTTTTTTCCTCAGGAAATGTGTTTCATTTTTGCCTTGTTTTTCGTGTCATCTCAATTTTTGTGTCCATCTTTGGTCATTTTTTTGGCACATGTTTTTTGCCGATGGTTTTCTATTTCTGGTTAAAGAATTAGGGTTGTTGACTAATCCAGGTCATTGGGTTAGGGTTTTGGATGCCACTGGATCCTATATGTATATTGTATTGTAAACAATGTATCACTATGAATGAATATAGAATATGTTGGTTTTCCCATTTTGGGTTTCCAGGGGAAAAATCTGTGTAATGTGTGTATTTTCCATTGTATCTTTTTTGTTCTTTTTATTGAAAATATTTTTGTAGTAAAATATTTTACAAGGTTAAAATCTACAAACTTGGTTATCGATATAATAAAGGTATCATTTCTAGAATCAATTGTACCATTGTGCTCTATATTTTTCTCTTTATGTTGATAATTGTTCAAAATATTATGTTTCTTCTCCGCATAATACCATCTAGTACCTTACAAGTGGTATCATAACACTTTTCTCTACAAAAATTTTATACAATTTTTTTCAGGCTAGAGACATGTACTGTAGACTTAATTAATGTGCAATGATCTGTTGTTCGATAGGTAAAATTGTTGTTGGGGGAGGACTATATACATGAAATAATGTCAGTTTCATGGGTTACTCTAAACACATTGTTTCACCTAGTTGGAAACCTCTGTAACCCTTATTGGTACCCCTTCAAGTGGTACTACATTAGACAACACCTATACATAGTCATTCAATCTCACATACCCTCAAGTATATAGGGAGTCCCATAGGTCTCTTGAAACTAGTTTTGATTATCCTATCAACCACCTAATTTATATAGTGGCAACGAGAACAACGCTCAAGAAGAATACTCTTGTGTACTTGGGTAATTGGGTAGTATGACTAAGGGTATCGTTAAGCCTGCTTAGTTAGAGCCTTGAGATATTGGAAAGAGTACTATTGTTGGGCCATGTCGGTATATCAAAGAGCTATAGAACAGGGAAAACCCTTTCCCATAGGAACCCTCAAAACCATAACTCTTTCTACTAGAACATAACTGAATAGAAACAGAGGGGAAATTTTGCAGTGCAACCCTGCCTCCTACATCCAGGTTGCAAAATTACTACACAATTTAAACTGTTAACAATATGGACATTTTGTCACTATAGTATTATTCAAATCATAGTATAACTCCACAAGAGTTAAAAAAAAAATTACAGTGGTCCCTCTGGCACCCTTATTTGAGACCTATCCTATTTTATTCCTCTCTTTTCCTTGATCACATCAATACCCATCACTTATAAGACTTTTTTCCATGGACCCACCCACCCTCCCCGACACCCTTATTTTGGATCTATTCTATTGTCTTCCTATCTTTGCACTGATCACATTGGTAGCGGTCACCCATAACCCCTTTTTATGCAGACCCACCAATCGATTTCTTTCCTACTTACCTCCCAAATGGTCCAAATCCATAACCAAGAAGTTGAAAACTGCATCCTTTCCTTGCAAAACGACAACACCTAGAACAAGACTGACATCAAGAACATCAATTCGAATGTTGCTTCCCCCAATTCCAATTTTGAAACCCTATGACCGATTTGAATTCCTCTATGACGAGGTGAAAAAAAAAATCACAATATTTTCTGAAGAGATAAAACACTAGATGAGTCAATTATGGGGTCCTACCTCCTCTGAACAACCTTCACACCCAAAAGGTGCTAACTCCTCCCTGTTGGAATACCGAGAGGGGGGATGAATCAATATGAGCACTTTATTATCACTTTTAACAACAATATGTAATGATTAACATCATCAATAGTATATCATCAATATATCATGAGTATTATAAATCAACATAGCATAATAGACATCCATAGAAACACAATACACCAGAATTTACATGGAAACCCAAATGGGAGAAAACCCCAAAATTATTTTATTATATATCAAAAGAATAAATTCATTGGAAGCAACAACTTCTCATTTCTCTAGCTACAACTGAAAGGAGGCTACGGCCCCCTATTTACAGGCTCCAACCTAAAGGAAGCTACAACTCCCTGAATTCTCTGGCTCCAACCAGAAGGAGGCTACAACCCCTTGAATCTTAAGCCCCAACTCCTTGTGTTCTTCGACACCAACCAGAAGGAGGCTAAAACCCCCTTTCCTTGCCCCATCCTACCGCCCTGAAACATAAGTGTAGACCTGATCCAGGTGGATATTGGTGGCCAACCACTTATTCCAACTAGCTCATCTTGACAATTTTAGTTCAACATGTTCTTCTATAATTCTTTGTAATTATGGGTTCTACTCTTCCGGGGCTGTCTGAAGCTCTAGACAGCTTCCAGGTGGAGATTGGTGGCTACCCACCTAATCCAACTGGCTTATTTTGGAATTTTTCATCTCAGTAAATATTTTTGTACAGTTTTTGGCTTTCCATAGTCAAACTGTAGACTTAGAGTTTGATGGCATAATATGTATTTCTAGAAAATACCTTTCTAGCAAGATATCACACATCTAATACAAAGGTCGTATGCAAAAGTTACGACCCCAAGAAGTTGAGGTACCAACTTAGCCATCAGGGCCCACATAAATTTTGGCATTTCATCTCCTAGGGTTAGGTTTTTGGATGTATAGGGTTTTGGAATTCATGAGTAATGTTAAAAAGGCCTCTGGAGCCTCATTGTAATCATTCTACTCAGACGAATGTGTGTAGTAGCTACATCTCTTCTCAGAGATAACTACCAACATTTGAGCAAGTTGTTTTTAGTTCTGCAGTTTTACAGTTTCAGCCTATTTTATTTATTCAATAGAAGTTATTGTTCATTGGATATTCGTTGTTTCTCTATGTATCTCTATGTTTATGGACATTTAGAAGAAAAATGACCAATACCATCACAACTAAAACATTTCAATGGAAACATACCTTTATACTTGCCGATTCCTGTTTTCAACTTCCTCACGAACTTTGCCACTTCTTTATCTTCCTCTGATTCATCATTGTAGCTGCAATATGGTTTTGAATTTTTCTTTTTCTTCTTCTTCTTCTTCTTGGATGTTGAACAATGCTTCCTTTGTGACCGAGTTCTCTTGCTCTATCCTCATTTCATAAGCTATGAATATTCCATGTAGATCGTCCATGCTCAAACTGTCAATATATGTTTTTTCTTCCAGGGATAATATCTTAGGATAAAATCTTATAGGTAGAGATATTAGAAATTTATGAGCGACCACTGACTCATCAACTTCTTCTCCCAGTCCTCTAATAGTTTTCACTATTTCATCAAATCGTAGAATGTAGGTTGCAATGTCTTCATATTCCTTCATCTTCAGTTGCTCAAACATAGCTCTAAGGGTTCGAAGCTTAGCTCCCTTGACTTTGGTATCTCCTTTGTAAATATTTTGAAGTTTATCCCAAATATCCTTTGTAGTCTTGCAATGCATAACTTTTACAAATACCGAATCATCCAAACTGTTCATAATTATGTCTTTAGCCTTTGAGTTGTTTTCGTTGAGTTTCTTTCCATCTTTGTCAGTTGGGGGAGTGGCTAGTGTTGCATATCCATCTACTACTAACTTCCAAACATCAAATCCATGTGACTGTAAAAAGGTTTGCATATTTTTATTCCAAAAGGCATAGTTTTGTTCATCAAACCTTGGTGCTCCAATCTTAGTGTATTCCATAATCTCCTTCCAATGGCTAAATTGTTTCTTGAAGAAACTGCTTTGATACCAATTGTTGGAATACTGAGAGGGGAAGTGAATCAATATGATCACTTTGTTATCACTTTTAAAAACAATATTAAATCATTAACATCATCAACAATATATCATCAATATATCATAAGAAATATAAATCAACATAGAATAATAGATATCCACAGAAACACAATACACTAGAATTTACATGGACACAAAAAATCAGAGATAACCACATAATGATTTTATTATATATCAAAATAATACAATCATTGGAAGCACCAACTTCCCAATTATCCAGCTACAACTGGAAGGATTCTATGACCCCCTATTTACAGTCTCTAACCTGAAGGAAGCTACAACTCCCCTGAACTCTCTAGATCCAACCATAAGGAGGCCACAACCACCTGATTCTCAAGCTCCAAATTGAAGGAAGATCCAACTCCCTTTTTTCTATGGAACCAACTGGAAGGAGGCTATAACCCCCTTTCCTTGTCCCGTCCTTTCACCCTGAAATATATTTGTAGATCAGCTATCACTACCACAATCACTACCACTATCTCTATCATTGATATACCATCATCAATCAACTATAAACAGACCCACTCACATGGATACCAAAACCATCACCATACCATGTACCAAAACATGTACCATATCATGTACATCAACCTGTACCATACCACGTACATCAACCTGTACCATATCACATATCAACTATGTATCAACATATGCATCAATGTGTAAACCATAAACTCAATGATGAATAACCTATCAAATCATGTACCATGAACTAGAAAATCAACATGTATAAACCATAACATCAATCATGTATAAACCTATACCATATCATCAAAGAAGTTACTCAAGATACCCAAGCATGTACCTCATGCATATCCCACCATACATCAAGTGTATACCTCAAACATGTACCAACATCTCAAAGATATGTTTTTAATAGTGAACCATACCAATCATGTCATATACCAAATAGTATATCTCACTCAACCGTGTAGCCAATATGTACCTCATCATGTGCCAATTCCAAACATGCCTCAAGCATGCACCATACCATAACCAAGTCTAACCTTCAAAACAAGTACATAAACATACCTTTACACATGTAGCTGACCTGCACCAATGTAGTGTTGATCTGTAACCTTTTTTCAAACCTGAGCAACCCAGCACTAGCATTTCCCAATATTTCATGATCTTTTTCATAGATCCACGACTTTCTCTTCTACTACCCATGGATATCCATGCTTTTCTCCACTGCATCTCATGCACATCCACAACCTTCTGACATGTAACCCACATATACCTCAGAAACTAGGGTTACTCAAATTTGTTACAACTTCAAGACTTTCACCTTTGACCTTCCTTCACAACTTTAGACTTGCTACCCCATACTCAACCTCAGATTCACCAATAGACCAAAAGTTCTTCACAAGATAGATAATCAATAGAGATGTGTGTGAATTATACTTATGAAAGACTCCTTGAGGGTAATTTATACTTTTTCTAGGTAACCTCTTTCCTTAAACTTAGGGGCTTGTTAACTTTCTTGTTACAACCACTTTACCCTTTCATTGAAGACTTGTAACCAAATAGGGGCTTCTTGACCATTCTTCGGGGCTTCTAACTTCACAAGGTCATAACTCCTCAATTGTGAGGAACTACGCAGTGTACCGGCTACGAAATGACGAGGACTATCCACCCATGAGTGTGTTACATGTGTTTACATCGTCCTTCATGACCTTTTTCCTTAATAAAATTTGGGTTCCATAACCATACCTCTACGGATACCAGACTTCTTCAAGGGTTGACATCAATGAAAACCAATCTTTCAACACTCCCATACCATGTCCTTTCATTCCAACCCCCTTCATCATGAACTCCATATTCCAAAAGTTGAGGTGAATAAATTTGATAGCTCAGATCCCATGGGTTGGGTCACTCAATTGGAACATTATTGCTCCGTGTATGCCATTACTAATGATTTGACCAAATTTCGGATCGATGTCCTTTATTTAGATCCTGAATGCTGGAAATGGTGGAAATGGTGTAAAAATTCACACCAAGGGTATATTACTTGGACCCAGTTTGTTGCAGACCTTTATGAACGTTTTGACACCGACATGCATCATTTGGGTCTTCCGACTCACATGTATTCCTTTGAAGTGGTCTACTGTCAAAAACCACACTTTGTATTGTCCTACCTTCCCGGTGTCTCCAAGGTCTCAGATGTAGACAACAACCTTACAATATGAGCTTCCATTCTCCATACCCTTAAACATAATTTGTTCATGGCTTGGAATCACATGAAGCAACAAGCTGACGAGGCGTGTTCATAATTCCAATTTGTTGAAGGGGACCAAGTGTTTCTTCATTTTCAACCTTATAATCAGAGATCCCTCAAAGTAGATATTTTTCATAAACTTACTCCCAAGTTATATGGCCTTATACAATTCTCAAGTGCATGGGGCATGTGGCCTACGATTTATCTCTCCCCATTCACTCTAAGCTCCATCCTGTTTTTCATGTTTCTTGCTTGAGGAAATTGATTGGAACCAAGTACTGGACTCAAACTAGTCTCCCTGAATTGGATGAAGAGGGATCAATTTGGTTGTAGCCCCAAGTAGTCTTGGACCATTGTGATCTTAGTCTCCATCAATGCACAATCAAGGAAGTTTTAGTTTAGTGGAAGGATACACAACTAGAGGATACCATAAGGGAGCCAATTTCCATTCTGCAACAATTTCCACATCTCAATCCTTGAGGACAAGGGTGTTTTATTCAAGGGGGAGGGAATGTTAGGGTCCTAACCTCCCTAACCCCTAAGGTAGATAGAATAAAATGTTTTCTATGTAATAAAGACCAACATTAGTAAATAAGGACTATGTAATAATGTGAACATGTATAATGTAAGAAGACTTAATACAAGGTTTTGCTTCTAGAAATATCTTCCTCTAGAATGTTCTTTATACAATTGAAATAGTATAGATAGGAGTAGAAAGCATGGAGCAATGTTTTCTTAAGAATCATTTTGTACTTGAGCTCTTCTCTACTGGGGGTTTCCCCCTTGAAGAGGCAAGTGAACTTGGCTATCGATATGATAAAGGTATCATTTATGGAATTAATTGTGTCAATGTGTTCTATATTTTTCTCTTTCTGTTGATAATTGTTATAACAATTTTGTTTCTACTCTGCATAATACCATCTAGTACCTTACACTGAGGAACCTGTTGTCACAATATGAAACAATAGTATGTGGTAGCCCAAAATGAGCCCAAACATGCTCGAACAAGAGACTAGCAGTTGCCTTGGTTGTGATAGTGTTTTTACATGGTGCCAAAATGTCCATCTTAGAGAACCGATCAACAACCACAAAAACAAAATCATGACCATGTTTAGTGGAGGGAAAACCTAACATGTAATCCATGGAGACTGACTCCCATGGATTTTATAGGGTAGAAAGAGAATGTACAACTCTTGCTTCTTGAAGGACAATTTAGTAATGACACAAGAAGTGCACGACCTGATATACTAGATGACATCCTATTGAAGATTTGGCTAGTAGAAACACTTATAAAGTACTGCTACTATCTTCTCCACACTGAGGTTCCTTGCCACTTGACTATAATGTGCCTCTCGAATATCTTTTCATGCTTGCTTGAATGAACACAAAGATGAACCAGATAGCATAACAATGTATCTAAGAGTTGGAAATATGGAACTTTTTTTTCTGCTCTTAGTGTCTAATAAGTATTAGTGAAGTCAAAGTCACCATTGTATGGTTATGGACACCTAAAGGTATCATGCCCAAAAGAGTTAAGAATTTTGGTTAGTGCTACAACTGAGGGTCAACTGAGGCAGTCTACAACGTGGTTTGTGATGTCCTTCTCGTACTTGATGTTCAAGTGGAATTTGTGCAGGTATGTGGACCACTTATTATGGCGGTCATTCTGTAATTTCCCTTGTGTCTACATGAATTGCATAGGCTTGTGATTAGTGTGGATGATAGTTTCCTTTCCCAAAATATAATGCTTCTACCGTCAACATGCCTTCATAATAGAGTACATCTCCTTATCATAGATGGGATATTTGTAAACAACATCAGAGAGTATTTCACTGTGATATGCCACTAAATTTTTTTGTTGACTGAGGACTGCACCGATATCATAGTTGGAGGAATTTTTCTCAATATCAAATGGTTGTTCAAGTTCTGGAAATGTGAGGATTGGTGTGGAGAAGAGGCAATGTTCCAGATCCTAAAATGCTTTATTCTATGATTTATACCAAGAAAACTTGTCTTTATCTCCACCCTTGGTCACTTGACTTAAGGGCCAAGCAATATGAGAGAACCACAACATGAAACTACTATAGAAGTTAGCGGGGCCCAAGAAGCTGTAGAGATCTATCGAAGTTGTCAAGGTTGGACAATCACGGATAAATTGGATCTTGTCTAGGTCCACATGCACTTGATGTCCATCCATGATGTATCCTAAATATTGAATCTTTGCATTCCAAATGAGAATTTCTCTATATTGGTGTATAACTCGTGTTGCCGCAGGGTGCCCAAGTCCTACTGGATGTGTAAAAAATGTTCTTCCTAGGTGTTAGTGCTAGAAGTTGCTCCTAGACTACTATAGGGTCAAGCCCAACACATCTTCAGTTATTGCAATGATTTTATAAATAAGGATGTGTTTGGGTTTTTAAAGAAGGTGGATCAGGTAGATGGAAAGAGAAAGAATAAGAGAAACATGCTAATGCAGATCAGTAAAAACACCATTGGGCATGGAGTCAAGTAAACACCCTGTTGGTCGGAGGCAATCAAATTGTATATCATATAATACGTTTATATGTAAATGGGTAGAAGAATAGGGAATAAACGAAAAGTAGAACACCTCATCAAACCAAGATTCTCTTTGTCAAATGGATGCAACGATACTTGAAACACACGGATAATAGGTAGTCACGAAAAAATCTTTACCGCTCGGGAATCTATCATCCATGAGTAGCCATTGATTCTCAATGCCTGCAATTCTTTCAAGTCAGACGAAAAATAGAATGTAAAACAAGGAATATGGAAAAACAGTTTTTAGACGAGAGAAATCACGATCTGATAAAAACAAATGTCATAGATCTCAAATGTCAGAAGCGATCACAGAAATACAATGTCCTCCGGCTTACAATAACTCAGATTGGATGCTATATCAAATTCTTCTCAGGCCTTACCCCCTCGGGCCCCCATCACCTTTTTACAAATGATAGAATATATATAACTATAGATAAACTATCACTAATTTCTAGGAAACAAACTTGATCTTCATACTAAAAATAAAATAAAAAATAATAAATATGCAACAGGCTGTCCAATATTCTCGAATGTTGGAATTGGTTATAAAGAAATGCCACTTGTAATCCCTGTGTTATTCATACTTGATCACTTGATGACTCACTCCCTTGCAATTTGAAACTGCTTGCTGATTTGTTGATCTTGTGCCTCCTTACTTGCCTCGGGATCTAGAAGACAGTCCACCTGTAAATGCTCTCTTGACTTTTGTTAAGTGTTTCTGCCTTGAGAATCTCAACTGTAGCTTAAATGTCCAATTGCTGCCTAAAATCACAAATTGAATCCCCTGTTGTGAATCTGGAGTTGGACTTGGATTGGTGATTCATTGTTGCCAAGTGTCCTGGTAATGTTCTCACATCTCCTTAAGTGAAACAAAAAACTCAGTAATAGTCCAACTCGRGGTGTTTAAACAAGTGATTAAGGAAAGACACAAACAACTTTTCATCCAAGTAGCACTTTCTCTGTAGTAAACCCTTAAAGAGACTAGACCAATATTCTCCAAGTTTTGACATTCCAAATCCAGAAACCTTACAAAGCCGCAAAAGAATGTTTGTCACTGGAATCCAAAACCTTGTTCTACAATGGTAGACATTGGCACACCAGTATAGCTCACCTCCTAACTGCAAACTGTGGATTTGTAGCATTTGTGCTTGAATTTTAGACACTTGTGTTATTGGCAGTATTTGATAGTGCTTCGGTATGAGCCTTGCTTCAGGTATCCAATGTAGAAGATGTAATGATCTTGTTGTAACAAGCATACCACTGTGCATTTTCCTTTGTGCATCCGTGCAATGCAACTTGCAAACCTTTGCCTCTGCAAACATCTACATTTATGCTATGCCTAGTCCATTGGGTTATGGAGTCCGCCAATAGCATTTCAAATCAGGCCCAAAATTCTGCAACTTATTCAAACTCTAACAAAATGTTGAAACCAAACTTTCTGCTGCAAACTATCAAACTGACAAGAATCTTCATGCTCGATGGCAAGCTTATTGCTCTTATCTATTCCTACTTTTAACTAGTAAAAACTGTCTAATCATGTGAAATCATGCTTCCAATGAAGCCATGATAACATCCAACTGATTGAAAAAAATTCTTGTATGAAAATAAAAAATGCAAGAGCCCATAGAATACGTGAATGCAGTTCGAAAGGACAACAGAACCAACCTTCTTCTGAAAAAAACAATCTGAAACTTGAACTACTCAAAGATTCCATATAATCAACAAATGGATCAATGAAGCTATGAAGAAAAACCTCTTTTTGTTGTTTCAGCTGAAAAGTAGAAGGTCGTTGCATATCCTCTTCCTGATAATGGTTGCCATCTTCAGCTGTTTGCAAATCTGAACATGACTGTGGACTGATTTCTTTGCTGATGATCAGTTGTTTGATATTGTCTGCAGATTTAGGTTCAAGAATGGTAAATGCAGGCTTGCTGATTTGCAAAGAAGGTTGCTCAACCACTGATGATGAAAGCAGGATCAATTGCTCTTGCAGTACTTCAAAATTTCCAGCATACTACTGTTCAATAGGATCTGAAATGAAAGGTACAGGAAGAGTAGAATTTGCCACAAATTCCGTCTTCTCTGCTTCAACATCTTCTAAAAATTTAGGGAAAAGGGAAATAACCTGATCTTTGTCTTCACAAGGCTCATCATACTTATCATACGAGGCACAATCTATTGTCTGATGAATATCATATTTGAACTTTTCACAACATCCTTCAAGAAGTATATCAAAAGAATAATACCTCTTGAAATACTTATGGAAGGCTGCATGAAATTCCTGTAAAGAAGATATGTTGGCGATAGAGAGTGACCGATACCATCTCCGAGCATCACCATTTAATGAGTATACAAAGATCTTCATGAGAGCATCTTCATGACTTATATTCAACCGATCTATACATTGATGAAAATCTATGAGATGTTGGGCAGGATTATCCCCTTCATCTCCATGGAATATAGGAAGAAACTCTGTGCATTCTAAGAAGGAAATCACATGATTAGGAAAACCAGGAATAGTTGAAAAATTGAGAGGTGCAAACCTTCGAGCCAAGATAGTCTCCATGGCCATCCTGGATCTTCAACCAGTGGAGTCGCTTATGAATCTCGGAACAATGGAGTGGCCATGGTGAAAGATGTGCAATAATGTATCTTCCCTCTTCCTGCTCACCATCAAGAAGCGGATTTGATCGTTGTCGTTCTCCCAGGGAAGATATCTTCGTTGCTTCCTTCCCCAGCAACGATGCCAAAATATGTTTGTGCTAGAAGTTGCCACTAGACTGCTATAGGGTCAAGCCTAGCACATCTTCAATTATTACAATGATTTTATAAATAAGGATGTGTTTGGGTTTTTAAAGAAGGTGGATCAGGTAGATGGAAAGAGAAAGAATAAGAGAAACAGGCTAATGCAAATCAATAAAAACACCATTGGGCATGGATTCAAGTAAACACCCTGTTGGTCAGAGGCAATCAAATTGTATATCAGATACGACGTTTATATGTAAATGAGTAGAAGAATAGAGAATAAACGAAAAGTAGAACACCTCATCAAACCAAGATTCTCTTTGTCAAATGGATGCAACGGTACTTGAAACACATGGATAATAGGTAGTCATGGAAAAATATTTACCGCTTGGGAATCTATCATCCATGAGCAGCCATTGACTCTCAATGTCTGCAATTCTTTCAAGTCAGACGAAAAACAGAATGTAAAACAAGGAAGATGGAAAAACAATGTTTAGACGAGAGAAATCACGATCTGATAAAAACAAATGTCATATATCTCAAATGTCAGAAGCGATCATAGAAATACAATTCCCTTCGGCTTACAATAACTCAGACTGGATGCTATATCAAATTCTTCTTAGGCCTTACCCTCTCGCCCCCCATCACCTTTTTACAAATGATAGAATATATATAACTATAGATAAACTATCACTAATTTCTAGGAAACAAACTTGATCTTCATACTAAAAATAAATAGAAAACAATAAATATGCAACAGGCTACCCAATATTCTTGAATGCTGGAATTGGTTATAAAGAACTGCCACTTGTAATCCCTCTGTTATTCATATTTGATCACTTGATGACTCACTCCCTTGCAATTTGGAGCTGCTTGTTGATTTGTTGATCTTGTGCCTCCTTACTTGCCTCAGGATCTAGAAGACAGTCCACTTGTAAATGCTCTCTTGACTTTTGTTAAGTGTTTCTGCCTTAATCTCAATTGTAGCTTAAATGTCCAATTGTTGCCTAAAATCATGGATTAAATCCCCTGTTGTGAATTTGGAGTTGGACTTGGATTGGTGATTCATTGTTGCCAAGTGTCCTAGTAATGTTCTCGCATCTCCTTAAGTGAAACATAAAACTCAGTAATATTCCTGTTTAAACAAGTGATTAAGGAAAGACGCAAACGAATTTTCATCCAAGTAGCACTTTCTCTGTAGTAAACCTTGAAAGAGACTAGACCAAGATTCTCCAAGTTTTGACGTTCCAAATCGATAAACCTTACAAAGCCGCAGAAGAATGTTTGTCACTGGAATCCAAAACCTTGTTCTACAATGGTAGACATTGGCACACTAGTATAGCTCGGCTCCTAACTACAAACTGTGGATTTTTAGCATTTGTACTTGAATTTTAGACACTTGTGTTGTTGGCAGTATTTGATAGTGCTTTGGTATGAGCCTTGCTTCAGGTATCCACTGTAGAAGATGTAATGATCTTGTTGTCACTTTGATGCCCAGAAATTATGCGTCCCCCGTTAACATATCCACTAAGATCTGAGTGTTCCCCTGTTTTTCTACCAACTGGTATGAATGAAAACACATAGATCTCCATGAAGCTACGGGCCTGCGTATTTGTTTTTTTTTTTAAATTTTGGCTCTATATCTTCAAGCGTATTCTTTGAAATTCCCATTTGATCATAGGTTTATGAAGACCTCAAAATAAACCCTGTCACTGCAAATGAGAGCTCATATGATAGGGCCAAAAAAAATGAGGATTTAAAAGCGCCCTGTGGACACACTTGGCATTAACCCGCCTTCGATTCCAATACTGAGAACAAACGCTAATGTTGCCTCCTGATACTTGGACGATTTTCAAGCATACACTATCAATGCAGTGCTTTAAATACGTCAATCAGAGATGCCATCAAATGACAACATTGATCTTACAATTCGTGGAAACCTAACGAAAGAAGAACAAGGTGGAATAGATAGCGACAAGTGCTGGGAGCAATAGCTTTCTGCATCTGGAAATCCTGGGCGTTTCATCACAACCGTCTTGAAGTTGTATTTATTCGAGGGTTCCCTCCATGTTGTGCTGCCTAGATTTGACAATTACCTTTTGCCCCATCAAATCTACCTTTTAACTTGGCAGAATGTGCAAACTAGACCCTGTGGGCTTTCTCCTCGTGAAAACTTCAGTAATGGTCTGGAACAATTTTATATTAACATGTGTCAATGGTGCTTTCTTCGTGGCTTGGTCTAATGCTGTTGATGTGTGAATACAAAAAATATAGAGCGAGATGAGTGCATGGTTGCACTGCATTTTATCTATCTCGAAAATGAATTTTATACCTCCAATTAGAAACGTTCGAAACATCTCAACTTGGTCTCCACATGTGCCAAGTTGACCAAATTGATTTCAAATAAAGGCATAGAAATCTCTCGTCACAGTGATGCAGACAATATGCCACAATCCAACAAC
>JASDQU010105226.1:236563-247294 GCA_032191745.1 Picea mariana
AAACCCACTACATACAGTCAAATGAAATCAGAATTAGCACCGCGCCACCTCGTAATGGATCTGGGATTTGGGATTTGTGTGAGAATTTCATATACAAGTTCACTCCATACTTTGAAGCTTTGACAGGTGGAGAAACGTTTTGCATAAGTATTTCAATCCAAATTGGTTTCTTCTTCTTTCGTTATCGTGTTGTTCCGAAAAAAATTCTAAAAGAGGTTGGATTTTCATTGCCATGGCCGTGGTCAAAGGCGGCTTCATCGTGGCCATTAAAAAATGATAATTTGCCCATGTGATTTGGGTGTGAAGGTAGGTAGTCGGTATCTTCGAAAGGCCTTCATGCCCATATTTATTTGTCTTTTATCACTTTAGTCGTCTACCATCACATGGGCGATAGGACTTCAAAAATCTATAATGCTATCCTAATAGTTTACATTTACTATATTATTAAACCTACTTCACTTCAGTTCGAACTATTACACTTACTATATTATTAAACATCACTTTTCACTTTTCGAGTATAATACACATATTCTAAACGTTTTAAGTTATATATATATTATTTTCTTATCTTATGAGTTTGGTTCATAATTCATAGAAATTTAGAAAGATGGAAGAGATTGCAGATTTTAATGATTGAAATTACATATTTGCATATTTTGAGTGTTACGGGTTATTAAGGGTGTATCAAATTAGCAAAAAGGACTTTGTCTAAACATTCTAAGTTTTAACATTTTTCACCAAAATCTAATGATATAAATTTGAGTGAAATCACCCATTTATGTTATCTAAATTGCATTTTTGAACTTATCAATGGATTCAACTTCCAACCCATGTGGTGCTTGGATTATATATACTCAACCACTTCAATGTACATTTTAAACAATTTATAGCTTAATTTTTGATAAAATGGATAGGGAGAAAGAGCCAACCCATGGGGTGCTTGGATTATATAGACTCAACCACTTCAATGTACATTTTTAACAATTTATAGCTTAATTTTGGATAAAATGGACAGAGAGAAAGAGTCAAAACTTAAAACATTTAAACCACACAAGAAAAAAAAAACTAATATATTAATACCTAAATCATTTCATTTTATAAATATTTGTTAGCAAAACATACATGGATGTCATACAAACTTTATAGGATTTCTCAACCATGTAATATAGACAATGATATAGCAACAATGAAAATAAAATAAAATAGAATTACATTATTGAAATAAATAGTAACAATTTTCGAGGGTAATTGAGTAAAGCTCTAATTTACAATATTAATCACTTAATAGTAAATACCCAATTGCATGACTTCTAACATTGTAAATAGTTTCGATCTAACTAAAACCCTAACCACTTTGTGGGTCTTCATTAATGAGGTTACTAACTAGTGGACCTTCTTTAATGAGTCCATCTTACATTTATTAATTACACACTCTAACTACTTAGTGGGCCTTATTTAATATATGGCCACAATACATTAAGTAACAATGTATCCCCTAAATTAGGGGAGTTAGGGTAGGACCCTAATAAGCCCCCCCCACCCCCTCGCCCCTCCTTATAAAACAATGGAGCATTGGTGTCCCCATGGCTTGAGATGAGGAAATTGTTGTAGGATCGTAGCTAGTTAGCATGTGGAATCTTCAAGTATTGTATCCTTCCATTGGATCAAAACTTCTTGGATAGTGCATTGGCATATATGACACTCTCTTTTGTCTAAAATGGCATCATGCTGCAACCAGAACCCTCATCATATAGTGTTGCAAGGATGGTTTGAAATCAACAATTTGGCTGAATCACTTTCTTCAAGAATGACACATGTAATACCGAGTTGATCTTAGAGTGGCTCGATGGAAGATCCAACATGTAAGCAACATAGCCAATACATTTGAGTTTAGTATAGGTCCATATGATCCAGGTGGATATTGGTGGCCACCCACTTGTTCCAACCGACTCATCTTGTCAGTTTTTAGTTCAACACATTCTTTTGTACTTCTTTGTAATTGTGGGATTTACACCTTCGAGGCTATCTGAAGCCCTACACATCTTCCAGGTGGATATTGGTGGCCTCCCACCTAACCCAATTGGATTATTTTGTATGTTTTCATGTCAGCACATCTTGTTGTACTTCCAAGGCCATTTTGGGGCCCTAAATAATGTTATTTTTGGCTCGCCACAGTCAAATTGTAGACAAAGTCAGAGTTTGACAACGTAATGCGTAGTTCTTGAAAATACCTTTCCAATAGGCTATCATGTGCCTAAAACGGATATCATATGAAAAAGTTATGACCCTAGGAAGTTAATGTACTAACTTACCCAAATGAGACCCACATGACTTTTGGCGTTTCATCTCCTAGGGTTAGGTTTTTGGATGTATAGGGTTTTGGCATTCCTATTTATCATAAAAAGGTCTTCATATCCTCATTGTAAGGATGTTCTTGCGAATGAGCGTAGCCATCACATCTCTCCTCAGAGATAAAGCTGCCACCATTCTAGTGAGTCTTGCACTCTGTATTTTTTTACAGTCTCTTTACAATTCTTTCATTAATAGAAATCAAGTATTGTTGTATTTCTCTATTTCTGGCAATTTTCATGAGTATTTCATTGTAATTTCTCTTCTTTCATTTCGTTCGAAAAATAAATCTAGATCAGTGGTATCAGAGCAGGCTGCTCTTGATAATTTTTCAGTGCATGTCCCCGACGAGGTTCGAGTATAGCCAGTTGGGTCTCGAGTTTTTCTCTCTCGAGGAAAATCACTCTTGCACAGCCAAGAAACCCTCGATGGTGGCAGAAAATAAAGACAGTGGATTAGAAGATTCTATTAACTTGTTGCTTGAGCAAGCTCCCGCGTGAAAAAAGGGACGAAATGATGGAGAATTTTTCACACATTTTTCAACGCCTGCCGATAGTAATGGGCACATCTTCATCAAGCGACCATTTTGGAGGATCCTCTCCCTTCAAGGTACAAGTTAATTTTGATATTCCCATATTTGAAGTTCAGATAAATGGGGATGCCCTAGAAAAATGGTTAAATCTATTAGAAGGTTATTTCTCTGTTCAAAATTTTTCTGACAGGGAAAAGATCACCTTCACACTCCTCAAGGCTCTCCCCCATGTCAAACATTGGTGGGAAACTTACCGGGAGAAAAGTTCCACAGAGGAATCTGGAATATATGGGGTCGAGCCCCTTGGGATGTTTTTGTGGATACGTTTAAAGAACAATACTATCTTGTTGATAAATATGAAGACCAATACATGACATGGACCACATTGTGGCAAGAGAAGAGACAAACAATGTTAGAGTTCACAAATACTTTTCATACCTTGCACACCAAGTTGGGTATCAGAGGCTCCAAGTGGCATTTGGTTCTGAAATACCGTGGGGCTTTACATAGGTACATCCAATCTGAAATTGATTTCCTAAACATATCATCATTGGGAGATGCCTATCGATATGCTGTCAAAATCGAGCAGNTCGAGCCCCTTGGGATGTTTTTGTGGATACGGTTAAAGAACAATACTATCTTGTTGATAAATATGAAGACCAATACATGACATGGACCACATTGTGGCAAGAGAAGAGACAAACAATGTTAGAGTTCACAAATACTTTTCATACCTTGCGCACCAAGTTGGGTATCAGAGGCTCCAAGTGGCATTTGGTTCTGAAATACCGTGGGGCTTTACATAGGTACATCCAATCTGAAATTGATTTCCTAAACATCTCATCATTGGGAGATGCCTATCGATATGCTGTCAAAATCGAGCAGAAATTTAGGAACTAGAACAAATGGGAATTCAGACTGCAAATATGCAACAACCAAAGCACGGTAAAGAAGACCCTTACCAAAAGACTCTAGACAACCAGTCCAAGACACATGATAAAAAGGGTAAAGGGAAGACGAAGAATGACACTATGAAGTGGTGTGACTTCCACAAAATCCCTTGGCACAACACCGATGAATGTCGCTCGAACTTGTCATTGGTGGTCAAGCTCAAAGACATGAAGTTGACCCTGATTCGGAATCCGATCCAAAAAATATTGAAAATAGACAGAGCATCGATGTAGATCCCACTACTACTGTCGTGACCACAACAATTCAACCAGAAGAATCAATAGATCCTGAAGAGGGGGAGCACCTCTTGCATTCATAGATGTGGGTGAAGGGGACCATGTTGCATTTCATTATTGATAATGAAAACCAGAAGAACCTCATCTCAGCTAAGGCCGTAAAACAGTTGGGGTTGTTGACAACACCACACCCACAACCATACAACATCATGTGGCTTCACCAGGGATGCGGTCTCCGTGTCAGCCAGTAGTGCCACCTATCCTATGACATCCAACCCTTCAAGGATGAGGTAGTGTGTGATGTTTCCCCTCTTGATGTCTATGATGTTGTTTTGGGCCAACCATATATGTGGAGACGTCATGTTTTCCATGAGTCTAGAACCCATAGGTTCATAATTACTCTGGGAGGTTAGCTCTATAGGATACGAAAGGTAGTTTCAACTATTGCTCCACCAAAACAGTGCCGTAATGTAATCTCTCATACTGCAAAATTCATCCTCTTCATAGTTTGTTAAAAGGATGCACAAAAGACCGCTACAACCACTGCAGCCTCAACACCTTCTATCCAGGAAAAACAAATAGTTTCTTCACCTACAATGGTGCCTAGATAATTCCCTATCAAACCCAGAGACAACAGATTGGTGGAGCATATTCAACCTTGCCAGCAACATGCGTGTGATATTCTTTCACATACCAAGCATCACAACTTCTCCAACAAAGCACACAACTCACCAAGATTCAGATTCAAAAAATGCTTTCCCCTCTTCCCTAGGCACTCAACGAAATGGAGACCATTTCTTCCTAAGGGGGGAGGATTGATCCAAGTGGATATTGGTGGCCACCCACCTGTTCCAATGGGCTCCTCTTGTTATCTTTTAGTTCAACACGTTCTTCTGCACTTCTTTGTAATTGTGGGATTTACACCTCCAGGGTTGTTTGAATCCTTGCACATCTTCCAGGTGGATATTGGTGGCCTCCCACCTAATCCAACTAGCTTATTTTGTATGTTTTCATGTCAACACATCTTGTTGTACTTCTAGGGTCGTTTTGAGGCCCTAAACAATGTTATTTTGGCTCTCCACAATCAAATTGTAGATAGAGTCAAAAATTTGATAGTGTAATGCATAGTTATCGAAAAGACCTTTCCAACGAGCTATCACACGCCTAAAATGGAGATCATATGCAAAAGTTACAACCCCGAGAAGTTAATGTACTAACTTACCCAAACGGGGCCCACATGACTTTTGGCATTTCATCTCCTTGGGTTGGGTTTTTGGCATTCCCGTTTATCATAAAAAGGCCTTCAGAGCCTCATTGTAAGGATCTTCTTGTGAATGAGCATAGCCATCACATATCTCCTTAGAGATAAAACTACCACCATTCTAGAGAGTCGTGCACTCTATAGTTTTTACAGTCTCTTTACAAATCTTTCATTAATAGAAATCAAGTGTTGTTGTATTTCTCTGTTTCTGGAAATTTTCATGAGTATTTCATTGTAATTTCTCTACTTTCATTTCATTTCGAAAATAAATCAGGATCACCATAAAACTTAGACTCTAATTTCTGGTGGCTCTTTTCCTTGAGTGATATTTTCTTAAATGGACGGAGACAAAGAAACACCTTATCCCCTTCTTTAAAGTGGTGCTATAATCGATGTTGATCATTATGTTGCTTCATTCTACTCTACGCCAACACCAAATTATCCTTGAGTGTAAAAGAATGTCAGCATAAGTTGTCATGGTTTTATTCACCTTTTGAACCTTAGGCATGCCTCGTAAGTAGGAGATCCCTGATGTTTTTTTTTCTTCCATAGATGGAATGATAGGGAGACATTTTTCGTATCATCGTGATATGTGGTATTGTACCACCATTCTACAAGGGGTAGCTATTGTGCCCATTGGGTCCATCATTTTGAGGCAAAGAAACATAAATAAGTTTCCAAACACTTTTTTATTACTTCCATCTAAGTATCTGTTTGGGGATGATATGTTGAATTGATGTTCAATTAGGTACCTTGAAGTTGAAACAACTCCTACAAGAAATTGCTACTGATTGTATGATCATAATCTGTCACAATTGAATTAGCTATGCCATGGAGTTTAAAAACATTGTCCATGAAGACTTGTTCTACCATGGAGGCCTTGAAGGGATGTTGAAAGGCATAAAAGTGAGCATATTTAGAAAAACGATCAATAACTACCACAATGATTGATTTGTTGTGCACTTTTGGTAACCCCACAATGAAATCCATGTAAATATCAATCCACGCTATGGTAAGAATTGGTAAATATTGTAATTCTCTTGGAGGATTCACCATCTTCCCCTTGTGCCTTTGGTAGGTGTCACATTCTACTATGAATGTGTGGATCTCTTTCTTTATTTCATCCCAATAGAATGAATGCTTAATCCATTCATATGTCTCCTGACATTTAATAACCCACTGTGGGAGAGGAATTTAATTCATATAACATTCTTGATTTAAATGTTAAACTCTAGACAAAAACAATACACCCTTTATAGCATAATGCATCATTCTACCAAGTGTAACCTTGGTGTGCAAGGGGGTTGATTTGTATCCGGTGAAGAATTTGTACTATCTTGGCATATGCTAACCATCCTTGACATACCTCTGTGATACAATTGGACAAGGGTAAAGATAAAGGAATTAGGGAGCCTTCCTCTCCATACTTCCTATATAGAGTATCAACCACCATGTTCTCCTTTCCCTTCTTTTAGATGATCTCGTAATCATATCCTAACATCTTATTGACCAACTTTTATTGCTTAAGGGAGGACAAGCTCTATTTGAATAAATATTTCAAATTGTGATGACTTGTTTTAATTTTTCAAGGTCACCCCATCATGTAATGATGCCACATATCAACTATGTGTGAATAGCCATCATTTCCTTTTCATAGGTGATTTTTCCCAAGTTTTTGTCACACCATCGCATTTTGGTAAAGGCCAAAGGGTGTCCCTCTTACATTAACACTACCCAAATACCTTTGTTGGAGATGTCACATTCTAAGATGAAAGTGTTATTAAATGCAGGCATGGCTAGGACAAGGGTAATATGCATAAATTTTTTAAAGCCTAAAAATATTGTTCTTTAACATCATTCCAGTTGAAGGAAATTTTCTTGAGAAATGTATGAAGGGAACTACAATTTTACCATATTTTTTCATAAACTTCCTATAGTAACTAGTGAGATCAAGGAAGTCACACAAAATTTCGAGAGTCTTCAAGCAAGTCTAGTGCATGCACTCCCTCCCCACTGATAATGTGCTTCAAATATTCACTTATGAAGTCCATAAAATCACATTTAGAACATATGATGAACAATTGGTGATTGTGGAGGGTTTGTAAGACTTGATCAACCTATGCCACATGTGTATCCTAAGTTTTATTGTAGACAAAGATATCATCAAAGAAGATAAGGACAAAATGGTGCAAAGGTTTTTTTTTTTCATTAGGCTCTGAAAAGTGGAAGGTGCATTGCAAATACCAAAATGTATCACCAAGAAATCACAATGGTAATTATGTGTACAATTTTGTTTTAGGAATATGTGATTCCTTCATTATGATTTGGTGATAGCTGAATGGAAATCAAGTTTACTAAATAACCAATCTCCATGCAACTCATCTGAGAGCATGTAATCAATGGACAAAAAGGGAAATATATATTTGATTGTCAACTTGTTCAAAGATTGAAAGTCAAGGCACATGCACCAAGCACCTTATTTTTCTAGAACTATGATGACTAAAGAGGAATAGGGGTTAGTGCTAGGATAAAAAAAAATGCACCTATTGCCAAAAACGCCTGGATGATCTTTTCGATTTCATTTTTATATGAAAAAGGATGATGATATAGGGATGCATTAGGTAGTTAGTTACTCGAGATTGATGGGATACTGTGATATTTCTCACCATGTGAGGGTGGTAGTCCTTGGGGGCATTTCGATATTTGTTGGTTTTTTTCCAAAAATAACTACTAGTCAAGATGAACTAATTGAGAAGCATACCCAAATACTTAAATAGCATGGAATTATGCAATAATTCCTTAATGACCCTTCATAAGGATATTTTCCATATGATGGGAACTAACTAATTTTGAAGATCCCACTTTGAGACCATTGGAAGTGTAGCAATCTCCCCCTCCTTGAAACTGATGCATAATTCGAAGAAACCCATGGAGATAGGGCCTAATGTTCTCAATAATTTAACACCAAGAATTTCAATGGCTAACATGTGAGTTTTTAGGAAACAATCATCCATTTGGAGTTTCACACTTGCCACCAGATCTTATGGATCTCCCATTTACAATCATAATTTGATAATTGTTAATCGCATGGATATAGCCATTCGTTTCATCTGCAATGTGGTGATGAATGAAATTGTGGGTGCTACCACTATATATTAATACAACAACCTTCCTATGCTTGATATATCCAACAAATAGTAATCTATGAGGAGATGAAATGTCATTTAAGGCATGAAGGGAGATTTAGGGTACTTCACAATGTTGGTTTGTAATGTGAATGCCCTCCATAACAAGTAGGATTTAATCCAAAGTCACCTTGTCAACTTCATCGTCATAAACGTCATTGAATATGGCCATAAATAATTTATGTTCCTTATGTTTAACTACACAAAAATATTTGTCATCACAGTTGTAGTAGAGACCCTTGAGTTAACATTTTGCTATTTTAGCTCATGTCGACTTGTGGGCCTTTAGGGTTGATCAAGCTATGGAGAAGGCACACTATTTTGGCATGAATGTGGAACTAATTTTGGGCATTTGGACTAGGAATAAGATACAAATTATGCATGATGAGCTAGTTGAGAGGCCTCCAACCAAGTAGCAGGGTGATTCATTTCAACATGGGATTTTATTTCCTCCTTGAGACCACTGATAAAAAATTGTGTGAAAAAATTATCAATTAAATTTTATGTTCTAACTGTCAAGTACTCAGAAGCATTGATATATTCTTCCACCATGCCTATCTGATGCAATTTGGTAAGTTTCCTGAAAAAATGCTATCTATTACAAAGAGAGCAGAAAGGGTTTTCTTAAACTACTTCCATGCAATGCATCTTGGTGAGTCTTTCTTATGCCTTTGCAACAACTACCAATGTTGCCAATCTAGATATATAATTCCTATTGTAAGTTTCAATAGGTCATCCTTGATAACATGGAGGGAGAAGTAGTATTCCATTTGGTCAATCCAACGTATAGGATCTAACCTTATGAGAGAAAAATTGTAATGTTTCATCCAAAACACATTGAACCTCACAAGGATACGAGAGGTAAGAGAGAATGATAACCTAAATTTTAATCCTTAAGGATATGTTGAGGACTTCATGTTCATGAAGTCCTCACGTTAAAACCTTTAATTTAAAATGTTTTTAATTTTTTTTAAWTTTMTTAAAAATAAATTCAACAAAATATAAATATGTACAAAATAAAATGAAAGAATAATAATAATACACTTACAAAATTAAAATAAATAARATAAGTGCAAAGTACTTAAAGAATAACTAGAAAATAAAAATAAATAAATTTTCTACAATAAGAAACTATAAATATAAACARGACATAAATACATATAAAAGAAATTAAGATAATTCATTTAAAATATGAATGAATTCAATCATGAAAGCAATGCAATGATCTTTATTAATTGACCATAATAATTATGGAAGAATATCTTCTTCAAGTTCCTACCAGAACTTGGACCAAATAATTCTATGAAATCTTAGTATGTAATCAAAATCATACAAAAACAATTAAGTGTATGAAAAGAAAAATGATTCTACAATATTTTGGCTCAGACCATTTAAAGTATTTTGTTATAATCTGCATAATATAGTGTTGATTAGCATTGAACAAAATTAGAACTTCTAAAGAGATAAAACCATGCAGAAAATAAATAATCTTAAAGAAGAAGATCAAAGTAGCCTCACTTGGCCTTTCTTTGCAACTTTTAAAGAAAACCCTACTATAAAAAAAGTTATTTAAACCTCATAAAACTTAGTGTGAATGGAAGTTAATCAAGAAAGTCTCTCAAAGCTTTAACATACCTCTCACACTCCCCCCCATATCATTCATTAAGTCTCTCAAAGCTTTAGCATATCTCTCACACTTTTCCCCCATATCCTTCATTAAGTCTCTCAAAGTTTTAAACATAGTTACCGACTTAACGAGAACTGTGACCTCAAAACGAGAACTCTAGCCCTTAAAACTCATATTTTTGCATAAAAAACATGAAAATCAACCCCCAAATCAAAAAGTGGTGCTACYGGTAACACCATTTTTTTAAACGTGGTCAAAATTACAACATTTTTCGAACCTGGCCTTCGAAACTCRGAGAGTAGCTCAGAAAAACCTTAAAATCAACACCTAAATCAAAAAGTGATGCTATGTAAAAAAAATGTTTTTTCCTAAAAGTGAAAATCATAACTATTTACGACCTAATTGAAATTGTGATATTGACAACAAAACCCTATGTAAATAAACAACCCAAAGTTAAACTCCAAATGGTCCCTTGAAAATTTATTTACAAATTTTATTTTTTATTTTTTTAATTTACATTAAAAAAACAAATAAATAGAAAGAACAAAATCTTCACAAATAAATATTTTTTTTAAATGACCAAAAAACAC
>JASDQU010105226.1:256004-283284 GCA_032191745.1 Picea mariana
TGAAGTTCTTCCACAAAGGTCAGCATCGGGTCTCTACTGATGGAGCCGCCTCTTTTCTCTTTTGATTTCATAACTATATTCAGATCACCTGCTAGGATAATGTTGCTTGGGTTGTGCTGATCTAAAAATGCTGAGAGAGAGGTCCAACATTCTCGTTTTTTGGAGTAAGTGACAGGAACATAAATATTAAATAAGGAGATAGTCAGCTTACTTGCATAATGTGTCAGCTCCGTGAAGATCCAGTGTTGGGTTTCATGAGATTTGTTAAGAAAAAATGCATCTTCTATCCAAAGAGTTGCCAGCCCTCCGCAAGAGCCCCTTGAACTTACTGCTTTGCCAGCACTCTTCTTCCACTTTGATTTGCTGATGTCTAGTAGCATTCAGTCTTCTATCTTAGTCTCTTGGAGCATGAGGATATCTGTAGGTTCTATTTTCTGGAGGTCCATGACTGCTTCAGCTTTGGGGGCGTTCCCTAGTCCTCTGCAATTCCAAGAGGTGAGCTTCATGATTTACTTAAGAGGAGGGGGAAGGGCCTCCCTTTGTAGGCCTTGATCTGGTGTTTCTGCCGATGGAAATTTCTATGGTGGATTGAATTCCTTGTACTTTGAGTCTCTCTGCTTCCTCTTCCCTTAATTCTTTGTGGGATTTCCTGCCTGCTCTTTTGGAGGGGCGCTCAAAGGTTTCATCCTATGAAGAACCAGCGCTTTCCACTTGTTTTTTCCTTGTTATTTCAGCATAAGAGGGAATGAGAGGGCTGCCTTGTGAGGCCTCTACCTGTATAGCTGCTCCCCCTTCTTCATTGAGTGGAGGGGCTTCTGTTTGCACCTGATTTTCCTTAGTCGCTCCTGCTGGGTTGTTCTGAGTGTTTTCTAATTCCTTTGGTGTTGCGTCCTTTTCTTGATTGTTCTTGGAGATGCCTGGAGCTCCTGCGGTATGCCTTTTTCCATTTCCCTTTTTTTGGTGGGCGTTCTTTTGTACTATTGTCCATTGATCCTCATTTGTATTGTCTGCTTGCTCCTCTTCTTTTTTCTTGCAGTGCTTAGCGAAGTGACCATGACCATGGCAGTATTTTCATTTGAAAGGGAGCTGCTCATAATCCAGTTCCTGGATGTGAGTCCACCCAGCAACGGTGAGCTTGATTGCTTCAGGAAAACCCTCTTCTAGGTCGACTTCGACGCAGATTCGAGCGCATGAGAACTGATCTTTCCTTGTTGCTTGATCTATGTATTTCCCGAGCGCGTTTCCAATGATCTGGAAGGTTTTTTGGTTCCAACAGTGAAGAGGCAGATGAGGAAGGCGCACCCACACCGGAACAATAGAAGGTACATCCTAAGTGGGATCAATGTCGGGAGACCATTTGTTTAAGTACAGTCCTTGTGGTCCCATGAAATAAGGGCCGTTTCTGAAAATTAGACTTCTGTCATCCAGGTTTTCGAAGATGAATATGAAGAACCCCTTGCCCAAAAAATAACTCTTGACCCCCTCTTTAATCAAGGGTGACTAGTTTCTTTGAGTCCAGTCCTCTACCGACTTTGGGGATGGCCAGAGGCCCGTGAACTGGCCTATTAACCCTCTCTCAGTGAGATTCAGAGCAGCTTTGCATGTCTCTTCTTCAGGAAGAGCTACCGTGGGGATCAAATCTAATTTCTTGACAAACTTCTGCTGACTAGCCGTGAGAGGGCGCTGTGTGGTTGCGACAATCAGTGCTTTGAATGCAGTGATCTCCGGAGGCGGGTTGAGAGGAGGGGCAGAGCCCCCGCTGGAATCCATTGGAGAGTCTCTGCTGGAGCTCTACATCCGCGGGATTGCGCAGACTAGCTCCCAATAGTCCAAGATCTCCGATCTGTCAGGCTTCGTCTGGGGAATCTTCTGAAAAGTAGTTAAAAATTGACAGAGTCAATTTTCAGAACCCAGGGGCGCGATTTTTTAGTCTACATTTACCGGCGCTTCTTTGAAGGGTACACGGGAGCGCTGAAGCACAAGATTGAAACGAGTGTAAGGCCACTACAGGCCTGGCGCTCCCTTTGGGCAGTAAAGAGAGTGTTGGCTCGCTCTCGACGCTCCCCTTCAAAACCTGCGATTTTAAAAAACACAACGCTCCCCTCATCCTGTAGTCCAGCGCTGACGCTCCTTTTCAATGGAAGCCGAGTGCCACACCCTCCACTTGAATCTCCTTCAGCAGTTGCGCAAAAGACGAGACAGGCTGAGAAGAAACGGATCGGCCCTGGTGGCTGACGGCCCTGGTTCCTCAAGCTGCGCCTGTAGGGTTTCTTGGATCCGTCCGAGATCAACACATATCTCACTATATTTTTTAATTTAGGTGAGACTTTCATCACTAAGCATTTTCCTGTCAACAATTTTGACCCAACAGGGCATACTAGATAAAGGAAATGATACATATGATGAAAGGGGTATTATTTATAACAGTGGGAGCTATTGACATTTGAGTACGAGGGTGATGAGAAAAGGAAAATATATATTCCCAGTTAATCATGAAATCAAATTTGTATCAATGCCATAAGTAATAATTGAGTATGATATGATAGATCAACTATCATTCGGTAGTAAAATCTTTGACATACATTGAATATTTTCAAAACATGAGGGGAAAATGGAGCAGAGTATAGGAAAATGTGATGTGTGAGAAATCTTATTCGATATTCAATCTAAATTTAAAAAACAAAGAATAATAACAATGAGCATGAATGAAGGGAAAACACAAGGACAATTTTGGGCCATTTCAAAGTTGAAAAATGAACATTCAACTACATACTATCATCCATGTCTATAGT
Organism: Picea mariana; assembly: GCA_032191745.1. Classification (NCBI taxonomy): domain Eukaryota; kingdom Viridiplantae; phylum Streptophyta; class Pinopsida; order Pinales; family Pinaceae; genus Picea; species Picea mariana. Next base: position 258,797 of record JASDQU010105226.1, read on the forward strand.
CAGAAAATAGAACCAACATACCTTGGCTTGAGCATTGAAAAACAACATGAAAAATCCTTCTCATAGTGTGTTATCAACCTCCTTAACTTGGATCTTTAATTTGCCTTTCAAATTGGTTTCCAATCTACAAGTATTCACCAGAATCAAGCTCAAATTTACTGCATGAGAATTGGGTGATTTTCCATCTCCACTATCAACTTACAGGAATGGAAAGAAATCAACCCTAACACATCTCAAGGTTATCATACCCGAAATATGTCCATACTAATTGCATTTATGAACTCCATCACATCACCATTAATGCAAACAACTATCAATGTCCAACTATACGACGTGCATTCAAATCGTGTCACCCCAACGCAATATTGTGTTATATGATCACAAGTATTGCAAAAGAAGTTTTGAAATACATAAATACCTTTAAACCTTTGATACCAATATATCCCATCTCAACATTTGTTTAGGTTATGAAAAAATGACTTGTAAAATCAACTTATCCACCAAAACTAAACCTTTGAAATGCCTCAAGTATATTTCACATAGAATCAAGATGCTTGGTGAACGTGATTTGCAATTAAAATTGAACCCATGCTTTTACTAAATTCAAATCATATGTGTATCAAATTCAAACATTTATGTTTCGAGAAGCATAATAAACATCATCCTTCACTTGAATATATATCTCCTAGTGGGACCCTTGTCTATCTTATACACTATAGTAAATGGTTAGGAAAAATGATGTAACAATATTTGTTTATGGGTTTGCAATTATTTGCAACATTATTTGGAAATCATTTGGGCCATATTAAGGGTCAACAAATGGTGACTCCACAGGGTGGTCTGCTTAGAGTAGGTCAAAAATCAGGATCTCTAGTAAATTGAAGTAAGTGATGAGTAAAGTCAAGGATCATGCATGCTTATATTTGTATTGAACTGAATATGATATATCAAGAACACAAGAATACATTGACCGATGTTTGTGATAAGGAAGCAACATCATAAATCTATGTCATGTACACGAAATCTTCTCTCTTAGGATGAAGCAAGGGAAATAAAATAAGCTTTGGGAAGTGCTATTCAATTTACTTCCGGCAAGAAATAACTCTGAAAATGATCATTTACTTAGCATAATAAGGCTGTAAGCATGGAAGAGATAATTTATTCACTTGAATGTTTGTGTTCATCAATATTCAGATCAATTGATAATAACTTAGAAGATATTTATAAAACCACAAAACTTGCTTGGTCTAAGCATGATCATAGAATCAATCTGAAAACACATGTCAACAAAATAAAATAAAATAAAATACATCAACAAGAAAAGACGTAAAATAAGACTGAAAAACTAAAACATGATGAAAAAGAGAACTCATTTATTTATTTACATTTGTTACTTACAATTATGTTTTTTATTTATTTATTTAAACTTTTATCTCAGGTTCAACATAATGTTTCAAATGTGAACCATTAGTGGTATAAGAGAAAATCCAGTTGTCCTCGTCTTTAAGAAAATATGATTTATTTCCAATGATAGAGGAAACTATATATGGACCCAACCACAATTTCTAAAACTTAGAATGTTTCCTTTTAACAACATGAGAATAATCCCACAGTAGAACATTTTGACTAGCTTTAAATGTGGTTGTCGTAGCCTTTTTTCAAAATATTTCTTAACAATTTGTTGTCTCCTCTTTAAGTTAGTTAAATCATAGTTTGTTTGTTCCTTAGGAGCGAGTAGATCATTAAATATTTGAGGAATAACTATTGATTTTAAATCTTCAGTATGAAAGGCCAATCTAAGAGAGACTAATTCAAGCTCTACATGCATAATAGCTGGTTGTTCTAATCTTTAAGGAAATATGGGTTATTTCAAATAATGGAGGCAAATATATATGGAACTAACCACAATTTCTAAAACTTAGAATGTTTCCCTTTATCAACATGAGCAGAATCCCATAACATAACCTTTTGACAAGCTTTAAATGTTGTTGTCTTAGCCTTTTTGTCAAAATATTTCTAAACAGTTTGTTGTCTCCTCTTTAAGTTAGTTAAAGTGTAGTTTCTTTGTTCCTCAAGAGCCAACAAAGCATTAAACCTCTAAGTAATATCTATTTATTTTAACTCTTCATCTTGAAAGGCCAATCTAAGAGAGGTTAATTCAAGCTCTACAAGCATAACAACATATTGGCCATAAAGTAGTTGGAAAGGGGTGTAACCTATGTTGGTTTTCGATGTCGTATGATCTACGCATAAGGCATATGTCAAAAAAGTATTCCATTGGTGAGTCTTGTCACTAATGATATTTTTCAAGATTTTAACCAAATTCTTTTTTGTAGACTCATCTTGGCCATTTCCCTGAGGATAATATGTTGATGAAGTGAAGTGTTTCACTCCAAAATTATTACAAAAATGGGTCAATTTATAGACACAAAGGATGATCCATTATCAAATATAATTTCAATTAATAAACCAAATCGAGAAAATAAATAACCTACTCATGTTTGGCATGCTTAAGGGGTACTTATTAAACCCACTTTGTGAAGTAGTATGTAGCATTTAAAATGAAKACATGATCAACATAAGGAGGATTAATAAGCCCTATAAAATCCAATCCCCGTTTTGAGAATGGAAACTCATATATAACAAGTTGTAAAGGCATGGAAGATAATTTTTCCTTCCTATAAGCCCTTTGACATTCATCACAAGATTGTACAAACTTGTATGAATMTTTAAAAATAGAAGGCCAATAATAACATATCCTCAAGATTTTATGAGCATTAGTTTTTGAAGAAAAATGACCACCAATGTGAATATMTGAATCAACAACACCACATATATTTTCAATCATAGTCCAAGGAAATGTTTCATTGATGCAACATAGTAATATCCCATCAACAAATCTACGAAATAACATAGTACCCAGAATAAGATATTTAGAAGCCTCAAGATGAAGCCTTCTTCGCTCATGGTTTTCTAGGTTATGAGGACAACTTTCATATTGAAAATAATAAACAATGTCTTGATACATGTTGATGATTACAGCTGTGTGATACATCCTCCAGGACACAGACTAAGTGAGTCGGCCTGAGAAAAATCCCATGAGTTGGGTGTGTGGTTCCTCTATGAGACGAAGAAGGAACATTGTGTGCCCATGTGTGGGGTGAGGAAGCCCATGAGTTGGGTGTGTGGTTCCTCTTTGAGATGGAGATGGAACGTTGTTGGCACAAAACCCCTTCCCTCTAAAGGATGATCGACCTCCGGGTCTAGGATCATTCAAGTCATCGAGTCGGATGACTCGTTAGCTCCTGATGGGAACCAAATTAACTTAACACAGGCCCTTCACCTTCTCGACGCAGGTTATGTGACACTCGTGAACCCTTTCCTTAGCTCTTTTCAATACTAATGCCAACAAACGCTAGATCTCTATTCTAGGATCCCTCCTTGGTATGACCACAGACTACGACCATGGGGCAGCTCCCTTTGCGATCCTGTGCTTCGAAACTTTCACGAACTCCTTACTCTCCTTTTCCCGATCCTCGAATCGACGAATTCTTCAGGACCAAATCTATGGTCCATGTTTCTTTGGCGATCAATGGCTGTGATCAACTCGCGAGTTCAGACTTCGTGAGTACTCTCTTCTCTCAACTCTGCTTCTCCCGATTTGTGAATCAAAGAAATGTCAATCCAACTCCACGTGTCCTATCTCAATGGATGGCCAAGATTACTTCGACTCTCAGCTCTTCGGGTGTTCTCCTCTTGAATTTTATTTGAAGGGTTCTACCTACGAAGTACTTGGATCCCTACCATGTGCCCTTCCAGATCCAATAGTCTGGATTCAAATCACTCTTCGCGACTTCACGAAGATCCTTGTTTTCTCTTCGACAAACCTTCTGAAGTTCCAGCTCCCGAACCTCTCGATCTTCTGCCACCTGTCCCCTCCGATGATGGATGATTTCACTTCCTTCGAGTCTTCAACAAGTCCTCAACCCCTTTGCACACTTAGCACAAATTTTTCTTTCGAGAATCAGGCTGTTCTCGAACTCCTTCTGCACTCCTTGCAGAATTATGCATGGAATTTTCCGTGACTTTGCTCATCTTGAAAACCTTCAAAGCTCATTGTTCCTCTGTGAACTTTCTCGTGCCCTCCTCACAACTTTCCTCTCTTCCTCCTGATCTTGTAAGATGGACTTATAGTCTCATTGGTGTACTCCTTGTGCTCGGCTAAGCTATTCGATGACCTCTCCCTTGGTTTCCTAAAGGGTTTAAGGCATCTCCTTTCCTTTGTCGATGCGCTCTTGCAAAGCCTTTCTTCCTCAAAATGTTCAGTAATTCTGGAATTCTCTTAAGGACTCCAACACTTCCAATCATGTTTTCCTTGCGCATGCTCACACTAGCTTGATTCCCTCCTGGTAGAGTGTTTCAAAGTATTTTGTAACTCTGAACTGTGCTTCTTCCTACATAATCTTTCCTTCCAAGGTACTTAACCACCTTGAAATTTATCCCCGAGTCTGTGAATTAACCTGGTATGCCCTCCTGGTAGTTTCTCTTCTGACTCCACCAATTTCAGACACACACTCCTTCCATCGGCTTACAGAGTTTCTTCGCTCTGTCATGCACTCCTTGCACTTAGCCTAGAGAACCAGACTCAACTCAACACACTCACAGATAGAAAACTATATTTCTATCCCTGCAGACGATTTCTAACATTCATCTACAATTCAAATGCATACAAATGACATTCAAAACATAACATCCATTACACAGAAATTGATAACAGGAAAAAATGTCATTTTCTATTAGTGGTAGAATGTCAAATTACAATAATGGAGTCCAAGGTACAACTGAGTCTCAACTCTTTGTGTTTCTCCTATGCATCTTCCTGCAACTCCCTACAATCCATTACAACCCAACTTTTTCGTGGCAAAAATACAAATATTTATACAAGAGTACCTCATTGAGCTTCCCTCACAATCTTAACTAGTGGTGTTAAATCACCATTCAAAATGCCCGTCTAATGGGAAAATTACAATGATGGAAATCTGCTCCAAATTGGATGCAAATCCCTATAATCGTCAACCACTTAATGACAACCTTATCTTCAGGTTGTGCGAAGCCCCAACTTGGATATTCCATCTTGTCATCATTAATGCATGGATCATGCTTTTGATTCTCGAGGAAAAATGAGAGGTCGGTGCCTCTCCCTTCCATGAATGTGCACCATGCATGTTAATTGACTGACGTGTGTTGAGGTGGAGCGATGCTCCTACATCATACTCCACGGCTACAAAAATCATGAGCTCCTACTCATGATCTTTACAGCATGGTTGAAATCCTTCTGGATCCCAAACTTTCTCTTGGATCTGTCTCTCGACTCCTCTGCTTCGTTTCTGCTACTCCTGCATCTTCCCCACTGCTTGTGTAGGTTTCATTTTGTCTAGCTTCTCCTTTCTGACTGCTTCCTCTGCCGACTCCGAAATTAACTTCCTTATCTCCTCGATCAGCTCGTCCAGCTAATCCATCAGCTAGTTCTTCCGTTGTAGACCAACTTGCTACATTTCTTCCTTGTCCATGGGTAAATCACATGGATCTCCCATGCCATTTCCTTCATCTTTCGTTGCCTTAGCTTGCCACTCTACTTCCATAGATTCCTCATCGTTGGGCTTCTGCTCAGTTATTTCTTTTGACATATTTGCTCCTGTCAGTTCCCTGGCTGGATCCATTCCAACTTCCTCCAGCTACTACCCATGCTGGTAGGATCCTCCATCTGCTTCCAACTTAGCCTGTTGGATGTGCATTCTTTGCACTACCACTCTCCTCTCTAGGGATTCCAATTACTCACACAAATCAACAAAGTCTATGTTGTCTTCTTCCTCTTATGCTATATACTTCAGTGCTTGTTCCTTCTCCTCCATGACAGTCTTTGCTGGGTGTCTTTCTATCCTATCTGAAACACCTGTGCTAGCCTTTATTTGGTTGCTTGGTAGGAATATATTGACTCCTCCAATGATTAGAAAATTCCTCTGATCTTCCTCCTCTATGATGGAAGTTTTCAACTTCTCATCATCTTCATTCACACGGCTCATAATTATGTGTGAATATTCATCTGAGTGAGGTCTTTCTCTTTCTTCCTCTTCATCTATCATCACTCCTTGCTGATATGAACTCTCAGCTGAGCTCATATTTCCTCCCTTTCCCACCTGGCATTCTGGGATTTTGTTTCTACCTGCGTGACAATCTATGATATCTCTCGTTGATCCCACCTCCTCCTCATCGCAGAGATTTCTCCCACTTTCTGGTTCACAAATGTGACCCACTTCCTCTACGTCACTAAGGGTTTCAAATTCCCTCAACCATCTCCTCAAATATTGGCATCGATTTCTGGAAACTAGTTGATGGATAGGCCATTTTTCTCTCTATTTCATCGGCCACTCATACCTCCATCATACCTTTGCCTCCTGGTGCATCTTGAGTGGTAGCTCCTCCATCTGGGCTCAGATTTCCTTGAGCTCCTTTTCCATCTCCGCCTTGCTCCTCTGCGAAGGGAATTATCCTCGATTGCATTCATGACCTTAAATGGCTATCTTGCTTCATCTACAGCCCACCTGGTTGTTTTACCATCTGTTGCAAACCTTGCAACAACTTCAACAAAGTACCACACCCTATCTCCCTTGCTTACAAAAATCAATTATGCATTAGCGCTGATGTCTCATTTACCTCTTTCCTCTCGCCTGAGAGAAAAATTAGGCTTTGATACCACTTCTGGCGCAAACCCCCTTCCCTCCAAAGTGATGCTCGACCTCCCAATCCAGGATTGTTCAAGTCATCGAGTTGGATGACTCGTCGGCTCCTGATGGGAACCAAATTAACTTGACATGGGCCCTTCACCTTCTCGGCGCAGGTTATGTGACACCTGCACACCCTTTCCTTAGTGATTTTCAATACTAACGCCAACGAATACTAGCTCTCTATGCTAGGCTCCCTCCTTGGTGTGACCATAGACTAAGACCGTGGGCCAACTCTCTTCATGATCTCGTGCTTCAGAACTTTCGTGAACTGCTTGCTCTCCTTTTCCCGATCCCTGAATTGGTGAATTATTCTGAACCAAATATATGGTCCACATTTCTCTGGTGATCAATGACTGTGATCAAATCACGAGTTCGGACTTCGCGAGTCCTCTCTTATCTCAACTCCGCTTCTCTCAATTTGCGAATCAGCGAAATGTTGATCCAACTCCACGTGTCCTATCTCAATGGATGGCCAAGATTAATTCGGCTCTTAGGTCTTCGGGTGTTGTCCTCTTGAATTTTATCCGAAGGGTTCTTCCTCTGAAATACATGAATCCCTGCCATGTTCCCTTTCTGATCCAATGACATGGATTCAAATTGCTCTTCGTGGCTTTGCGAAGATCCTTGTTTTCTCTTCGAAAAACCTTCCGAAGTTCCTGCTCCCGAACCTCTCGATCTTCTGCCACCTGTCCCCTCCGATGATGGATGATCTCACTTCCTTCAGGACTTTGGCAAGTCCTCAACCCCTTTTCACACTTAGCGCAAATTCTTATTTTGAGGCTTAGGTTGTTCTCAAACTCTTTCTTCACTCCTTGCATAATTCTGCATAGACTCTCCAGTGACTTTGCTCGGCTTGAAAACCTTCAAATCTCACTGTTCCTCTGTGAAGTTTCTCATGCCCTCCTGGAAACTTTCTTCTCTTCCTTCTGAGCTTGTAAGATGGACTTACAGACTCATTGGCACACTCCTTACACTCAGATAAGATTTTCTACAACCTTTCCCTTTATTTCCTAAAGGGTTTAAGGCATCTCCTTTTCTTTGTCGATGTGCTTTTGCAAATCCTTTCTTCCTCAGAATGATCAGTAATTTTTGGATTCTCTTAAGGAATCCAACACTTCCAACCGTGTTGTCCTTTCTCATGCTCACACTAGCTCGATGCCCTCCTGGCAGAGTGTTTCAGAGTATTTTGTAACTATGAACTTTTCTTCCTCCTACACAGTCTTTTCTTCCAAGGTACTTAACCACCTTGAAATTTCTCCCCGAGTCCGTGAAAATTAACCTGGTATTCACTCCTGGCAATTTCTCTTCTGACTCCATCGAGTTCAGACATGCACTCCTTGCCTCGACTTACAAAGTTTCCTCGCTCTGTCGTGCACTCCTTGCACTTAGACTAGAGAACCAGACTTAACTCAACACACTTACATATAGAAAATTGTATTTCTATCCCTGCAGACGACTTCTAACATTCATCTACAATTCAAATGCATACAAATGACATTCAAAACACGTCATCCATTACACAAAAATTGATAACAGGAAAAAATGTCATTTTCTATTAGTGGTAGAATGTCAAATTACAATAGTGGAGTCTGAGCTACAACTGAGTCTCGACTCTCTGTGTTTCTCCTATGCATCTGCCTACAACTACCTACAATCCCTTAAAACCCAAAATTTTCTTGGCAAAAATAAAAAGATTTATACAAGAGGGGATCGTCGAGATTCCCTCGCAAGCTAAACTAGTGGTGTCAAATCACCATCCAAAATGCATGTCTAATGGGAAAATTACAATAATGGAAATCTGCTCCAAATTGGATGCAGATCCCTCCTACCGTCAACCACTTAATGACAACCTTATCTCCAGCTTGTGCGAAGGCCCAACTTGGCTCTTCCATCTTGTCATCATTAATTCCTGGATCATGCTTTTGATTCTCGAGGCAAAATGAAAGGGAAACGCCCCTCCCTTCCATGAATGTGCACCATGCGTGTTAATTGACTTGCGTGTGTTGAGGTGGAGCGATGCTCTTGCATCATACTCCACGGATAATAAAATCATGAGCTTTCCAGCGTGGTTGAAATCCTCCTGGATCCCAAAATTTCTCTTGGAGTTGTCTCCCGGCTCCTCTGCTTCATTGTTGTTGTTCCTGCATCTTCACTGATGCTCGTGCAGGTTTCCTTTTATCGATCTTCTCCTTGCTGACCGCTTCCTTATCTGACTCTGACATCAACTTCCTTATCTCCTCAATCACCTCATCCACCTACTCCATCAACTGGTTCTTCCTTTGCAGACCAACTTACTGCATTTCTTCCTTGTGCATGGATAAATCACATCGATCTCCCATGTCATTTCCTTCATCTTTCATGGCCTTAGCTTGCCACTTTGCTGCAGTCTCTAATTCCATAGATTCCTCATCACTGGGCTTCTACTCCGTTATTTATTCTGATAGATTTTCTTGTGTCAGTTCCCCAGATGGATCCATTCCATCTTCCTCCAACTTCTCCCCATGATGGTATGATCCTCCATCTACTTCCAACTTAGCCTATTGGATGTGCATGCTTTGCACTACCACTCTCCTCTCTAGGGCTTCCAATTCCTCACATAGATAAATAAAGTCTATGCTATCTTCTTCCTCTTCCGMTGTAGACTTCAGTGCTKCAGTCATCTCCTATTTAGCTTCCTGGCTGAAAATGTCGAGTGATTCTATTGAATGCTCTTCTCCTTCCATTGGGACAGACTTCAGTATCTGTTCCTTCTCCTCCATGAYAGTCTCTACTGGTTGTCTTTCTTTCGCATATGCAACACCTATGCTAGCCTTTCCTTGGCTGCTTGGTAGGAATATCTCGACTCCTCCAATGATCAAAATGTTCGTCTGATCCTCCTCCTCTATGATGAAATTTTTCAACTTATCATCATCTTCATTCACACGGATCATAATTCCGTGCAAATGTTCATCTTAGCAAGGTCTTTATCCCACCTCCTCTTCATCTGTCAGTAGTCCTTGCTGATATGAACTCTTAGTTGGGCTAATATTTCCTCCCTTGCCCACCTGACATTCTTGGATTTCGTTTCTACCTGCCTGGCAGTCTATGAGATCTCTCGATGATCCCACCTCCTCCTCATTGCTGAGATTTTTCTCACTTTATGGTTCACAAATGTGACCCACTTCCTCTGCATCACTAAGGGTTTCGAATTCCCTTATCCATATCCTCAACTCCTGGTGCCGCTTTCTGGAAACCAGTTGTTGGATAGGCCATTTTTCTCTTTGTTTCATTGGCCACATATACCTCCATCGTACCTTTTCCTCCTGGTGCATATTGAATGGTAGCTCCTCCATCTTGGCTCAAATTTCCTTGAGATCCTTGTCCATCTCTGCCTTGCTCCTCTACGAAGGGACTTTTCCTCGACTGTGTTCATGATATTCAATGGCCATCTTGATTCATCTATGACTCACCTAACTATTTTACCATCTGCTTCATACCTTGCAACAACTTCAACAGAGTACCACACCATGTCTCCCTTGCTTACATAAATCAATTATGGATTAGCTCTGATATATCCTTTACCTCTTTCCTCTCACCTGAGATAAAAATCAGGCTTTGATACCACTTTTGGTGCAAACCTCATTCCCTCCAAAGGGTTGTTTGTCCTCCCGGTATAGGATCATTCAAGTCATCGAGTCGGATGAATCGTCGGCTCCTGATGGGAACCAAATTAACTTGACAAAGGCCCATCACCTTCTCAATGCAGGTTATGTGACACCCGTAGACCCTTTCCTTAGCGCTTTTCAATCATAACGTTAGATCTCTATGCTAGGCTCCCTCCTTGGTGTGACCATGGACTATGACCATGGCCCAACTCCCTTTGTGATCCTGTGCTTAGAAAATTTCACGAACTGCTTGATCTCCTTTTATCAATCCCCAAGTCGACAAATTATTTGGGGCCAAATCTACGGTACATGTTTCTCTGGTGATCAACGGTTTTGATCAACTCACAAGTTTGGAATTTGCGAGTCATCTCTTCTATCAACTCTACTTATCCCAATTTGCGAATCAACGAAATGCCGATCCAACTCCATGTGTCCTATCTCAATGGATGGCCAAGATTACTTCAACTCTCATCTCTACAGGTTTTCTTCTCTTGACGTTTCTCCGAAGGTTTCTTCCTCTGAAATATGTGGATCCCTCCCACGTGCCCTTCTAGATCCAATGACCTGGATTGAAATTTCTCTTCATGACTTCATGAAGATCCTTTTTTTCTCTTCGAAAAACCTTCCAAAGTTCCTTCTCCCAAACCTCTTGATCTTATTCCACCTGTCCCCTCCGATGATGGATGATTTCACTTCCTTTAGGACTTTGGCAAGTCCTTGACCCCTTTACACACTTAGAGAAAATTGTTCTTTCAAGACTTACACTGTTGTCGAACTCCATCTGCACTCCTTACAGAATTCTGTGCAGACTCTCCTATGACTTTGCTCATCTTGAAAACCTTCAAATCTCACTATTCCTCTGTGAACTTTCTCGTGCCCTCCTGGAAACTTTCCTCTCTTCCTCCCAAGATTGTAATATGGACTTACAGTCTCCTTAGCACACTCCTTAAGCTCAGATAAGCCGTTTGATGGTCTCTCCCTTTGTTTCCTGAAGGGTTAAAGGCATCTCCTTCCCTTTGTTGATGCACTCTTGCAAATCCTTTCTTCCTCATAATGTTCAGTAATTCTAGTATTCTCTTAAGGACTCTAACACTTCCAATCATGTTTTCCTTACACAAACTCACACTAGTTTGATGCCTTCCTGGCCGAGTGTTTCAGAGTATTCCGTAAATGTGAATTGTTCTTCCTCCTACAGAGTCTTTCCGTCCAAGATACTTAACCACCTTGAAATTTCTCCCTGAGTCTGTGAATTAACCTAGTATGCCCTTCTAGGAGTTTCTCTACTGAATCCACCGATTTCAGACACACACTCCTTGCATCGGGTTACAGGGTTTCCTTGCTCTGTCACACACTCCTTGCAGTTAGCCTAGAGAACTAGACTTAACTCAACACACTCACATATAGAAAACTATATTTATATCCCTGCAGACGATTTCTAACATTCATCTACAATTCAAATGCATACAAATGACATTCAAAACACAACATCCATTACACTAAAATTAATAATAGGAAAAACTGTCATTTTCTATTAGTGGTAGAATGTGAAATTACAATAGTGGAGTCTGAGCTACAACTGAGTCTTGGCTCTATGTGTTTCTCCTATGCATCTTCCTGCAACTCCCTACAATCCCTTACAACCCAATTTTTTCTTGGAAAAAATACAAAGATTTATACAAGAGGGGCTCGTCGAGCTTCCCTCGCAAGATAAAGTAGTGGTGTCAAATCACCATTCAAAATGCATGTCTAATGGGAAAATTACAATGATGGAAATATGCTCCAAATCGGATGCAGATCCCTCCTACCGTCAACCACTTAATGGCGACCTTATCTCTAGCTTGTGAGAAGGCCCAACTTGGCTCTTCCAGCTTGTCATCATTAATGCCTGGATCATGATTTTGATTCTCAAGGAAAAATGAGATTGTAGTGCCTCTCTCTTCGATGAATGCGCACCATGCGTGTTAATTCACTGGCACGTGTTGAGGTGGAGCGATGCTCCTGCATTATTTGTGTGCCCTGTGTGGGGTGAGGAGCCCATATGATAGGTTTATTGTTCTCCTCTGTGCAGAGAGTTGAGATGATAACTCCAGATGATTCTCTTGTGTAACGCAGTGAGAAATAAGATCTGCGGAGTTGGACGTGCCCGTGGCTGAGCACATGTGAACGTGTGGAAAATCCCATGAGATAGGTACATCATTCTGAGAAAAATATGAAACGATGTATTATCCTACTCTAATTAAAGAGTTGAGATGATGTGAAACTCCAAATGATTCTCCCATGTAACTTAGTGAGAAAGAAGATCTGTTGAGTTGGACGTGCCTGTGGCTAAGCAAAGGTGAACATTATCCTAGTGGATGAGCACTAGTGAGTGTGGTTCTCCTATGAGACACAATGAGATAAAGATGTGGACATCCATGTGGATGAGCATAGATGGATGTGATCTTAGTGGTTGAGCACTAATGGGTGTATGAGATCCCTTGTTATATTTTCCAAGAATCAGACTTACATGTAACCCTATTTGTGATGTAAAGGGTACAGGTTGGCCCCAACATAATGTAAAAGATAATTAATGTAAAAGAGGTCTGATTTAGTCTGGTTTTGTGAGTAGATCTGAGGTTTGTTCTGAAGTTGTTATAAAGGGTGTATCGCAATAGAAAATAGACCAAATTTTTGAGGCACATTTGGTCGTGGTTCTAGTAATTTTTTGTCTGAGATTTCAAGAGGAATAAATCTGAGTTTTTAGAGTAGTCTCCAAGTTAACTTCAACTCTGCTACAGGATCATTTCTAGCCGAGTTCCAGATCAGAGTCGGTGGAAATTGTTTTGAAGTACTTTAAATGCATATCAAGTTGATTTCCTGAAGTATATCCAGGAAAGTTTAGGCCTGTTCTAAAGGAAATTTGAAGGGTAGATTTGAGACATATTTCAAGTGAACTTTTGATTAGATTTGATGTGAATTATAGAGGCCTGTTCTGAGGCCAAATGTGAGGTGTATTAAGGCCAGATATGAGACAAGTGAAGTGTTGTTCAGTGCGAGCTCAAGGTCTGTTTTAAATTTCAAAGCATCAAGGCGAGTTTGATCATATCTAAGGCAACGAATTTCTGATACGAGTTTGATCAGATCTGAGGCATATCAAGGCAGATTTATGAGGTAGTAAGACCGTAACTAAAGTCTGTTAAGAGGTGCAATTCTGAGGCTTCTATGAGGCAGATTTCAAGATCTAAGACAATGCAGGACGAATCCCTTATGGTAGAGTGAATGAAACCTAGGGCTGGATCTAAGGCCTCCTTATTAACAAATTCATGTTAGCATAAACCAAGTACAAATATAAGGGTGTTTTTGTGTTGTTATGAGGCCCATCTACAACCTGTTATGAATCTTCATTCAAGGCGGATCTGAGGTCATATTTTATGCATACCTAAAACTACAATGTTGATGTAGACTTCGTTAGAGATATGTATGGTACAATGTGGCTACAGGGGAAAACAAGTCTGGTTATAGAATGTAGCAATGGAAGGTGGCCACATGAAGCTACAACAACATAACTTTCCTTCTATTCTTTTATAAACAAGCAAGGAATATCATTTCTCATCATGACATTGAAAAACAAGCGGAATCTCCATTGGTGTACACTCTCAGGTATGCACTTGTATATATTATTTGCATCATTGTCATAAGGGTACTTGTAGGAAGAAGGGACCCTTGGTGCAATCATGGATCTAGAGGGATCTCAATGCATTCAGAGGAACAACACACTGGAAGTGAAGACTCCAGTTTTGATTAAATTATCATGCCTCTAACCTACATTTATAAGGTTTCCACATCAAAAGTAGGTGTTGTAGCTGTGACAACAATCCTTAAATTGTTTTGATTCTAGAAATGTACTCATGAATCTCCTCTAGGAGATATTATTGTTTTGTTTCTTTTCAGTTGTTCCAGGAAAGTTAACAAAAAAGGAAGATGTTTATCCAACTTGACTCAGAGGGAGTCAAACTAATTGAGAAGAAGGAAGAGACATTACCTTCTCCCCTTCAACAATTCAGAGGGAGATAACCATTATTTCAGTTGAGCCAGTTTCAGTTGATATCCCCAGAGATACTGCAGTAGGGAGTAAAAGGTATTTCTAAGATTGACAAACTCTACAAGGGGAAGAGGGACATGCAACTAATGGAAGTGTCGAAAAATATAAAGCGAGATTTGTAGCCAGAAGACTCCCAAAAACAGAGGGAGTTGTCTATGATGAGACATTTGATCCAGTAGCCCGATACACTTCCATCCGTACTATCATCCATGATTTCAAAACTACATCAGATGGATGTAAAGACAACCTTTATCAATTATGAGATTGAGGAAGAAGTTTACATCGAGAAACCAGAAGGATTCATGATATACAACGAGAAATCTCATGAGTACAGGTTGAATAAATCCTTGTATGGACTAAATAAGACACCTCGTGCTTGGTACAAGAAGATGGATGAATTCTTGATGAGTTTGGGCTTAAACAAGAGTGTTTCTAATCCAAACCTATACTATTACATTTTTGGTGACGAGATCTTAATTTTGGTGACTTATTCAGGATGCCTTGTTGTTGGATACAATCAAGCTTTGAATTTTGGTTTCAAGATGAAGGATATGGGTATGATGCACGAATTATTGGGACAAGAAATATGATGGAGGACCAATGAGATTTTCCTAAGTCAAGGAAAATATACAGTGGGGATATTAAAGAAGTTTAGTATGATAGAATGCAAACCCATGCTGACACCGATGGTGATGGATTTGAAGAAAATGAATGATGATGATTCAGACGAGATTGATCCCCAGCTGATTGGATCACTGATATATATGGTTAACACCAAATACACGTACTTAGACAATTCATGAGTTAGCAGAGACAGACTCACTAGATAGAAACAAAACATATATTGACATATCTATGAGGCACAGTTGGATATGGCCTGAGATATGCCTCCAGTATGGACTTGAGTTTGCAGGGATATGCCGATACATATTGGGAAGAGAGTACAGTGGACCGAAGAGCACATATGGTTGTTGTTTTTCCTTGGGGTTTACCATGGTTTCCTGGTGCAACAGGAAACAAATCTATGTGGCCTTGAGTATCGTAGAAGCAGAGCATATAGCATTGAGTGTGGCAGTTCACGAAGTAGTGTGGCTTCGCAAACCTCTGTCAGATTTATTTGATCATGAGATGGATTCTATTATTATAACCAGAGCTGTGTGAATCTCTTTGAGAACCCCATGTTTGAAACATGTTGAGATAAAATATCATTTTATCAGAGACATGGTGAAGAGGAAATAAATACACATACAATACCTTCCTATACATGAACAGATTGTATATATATTCACCAAACTGCTTGCCAATACGAAGTTTGAGTACTTCTATGAGAAACTGAGTTGGTGGAGAATACCTCTCTAGCTAAGAGGGAGTGTTGATGACTACAACCAAGATTAAGTTCAAGTACTTCCGTGCAAGACTTGGCCTGATGGATAATTCCTCCCTAGCTGAGAGGGAGTGTTGATGATTACAATTGTGTGAGACATCCTCCAGGACACAAACTGAGTGAGTCAGCCTGAGAGAAATCCCATGATTTGGGTGTGCCCATGAGTTGGGTGTGTGCTTCCTCTATGAGACGGAAAAGGAATCTTGGGTGCCCTTGTGTGGGGTGAGGAATCCCATGATTTGGGTGTGCCCATGAGTTGGGTGTGTGGTTCCTCTCTAGGACAGAGATGGAATGTTGTGTGCCCTGTGTGGGGTGAGGACCCCACGTTATGAGTTTACTGTTCTCCTCTATGCAGAGAGTTGGGATGATAACTCTAGATGATTCTCCTGTGTAACGTAGTGAGAAAGAAGATCTGTTGAGTTGGATGTGCCTGTGTGATCCGAAATGATATTTTAATGACAGTGGTTGAGTTTTAAAAAAATGAGTTAAATTACCATTTAGAAATTTGATGAAAGAGTAAGAATTAAAAAAGAAACATGGCAGCCATAAAAAATTATATAGATCTGGAAATAAGCATGAAGAAGCAACAAACCATAAACACCAAAGTGATAACAAAGTTCGACAATATTGCCTACGTCTTTGGGCCTTTGTCTCAGTGGGTGAGGCTTTATTATTTATGTTCGAAGCTTCAAGTGTACATCATAAAAGTGCCAAAGGATTAAAAAAATGAGCTAGCTGTGTTCTTTTAGATCTCAAGAACCCATCGAAACTAATGACACTGAAAATGGATGAATGAAGCTCCTAGAAATGGCCTGCCAAGTTTTCTTGCCTCAACAACTTCCCTGCATAAAAATGACTTTGCCTCAATAATTCATCATCATTTTCCTGATTTGAACCTCCCTCCTTGGCTTCAATAACCTTTGGTTTATATAGGCCTGAAGTTGGTAAGAAAATCCCAACTTCCCCCAAGATTTGGCTTCAAAAAGGGCCCAATATCCTCGAAAAATGGATTAAATCTCCCAAATCTGGCTAAAAATACATTAAAAATTATAATATATAGTTACAAAACCAAAAAAAAGGCATAAATCGGGAGCAACCCCTTATCTTCAGGCTCCTGGTCACCTGCACGTACCCATGTGGCCAAGCGTTGAGTGCTTGGCGCACTAGCCCTTTGTACCTGCCATGTGTCAAGAGATCATTTGACCACCTGTACCTGCCCAGTCAACGCCATTGTACCTGCCACATCAGCCTTCCAATACAGTCAGCTGCCACATGTTGTACAGATATACAAACCTGCCACATCAGCCTTCCAATCCAGTCAGCTGCCACGTGTTGTATGGCTATACGAACCTGCCACATCATCCGTACAGACGTGCCACATGTCACCCTTGCAATGGCGCTACGTGTCACAATATCACTCATCCATCTGTCGAACATCAATTGCCCAGTCAGTGCCAATACATCAATGCCACATCACTTGTGCGGTTGTACAGACTATATGGTCAGCTGCCACGACAGCTTTGTATGGACTGTATGGACTGCCCAGTCATCAAATTTTTCCTATTTGGCAAAATGAACAAATCGCTATATTTTTTGCATATGATGTTCATTTGAGCCCGTTCAAGTTGCATTGGTTTCAGATAGACGAGGCCTACACACATGTCCATTTCGAAGAGATTCTGATCACTTTTATTTTTAGGCCTTCCTAGACCCATTTTGTCTCCTAGATCCAATTTTGGATCACACCTCCCCACTAAAGAACTTTTGGTCCTCCAAAAGGTTACTGACCAGTCATCAAGTGTGGGATAGGCCACCCCACTTGTTCTCTATCTTTAAACTCTTTCCTTTGCACCTGTCTCATCAAGATCAACTGTAAAACAACCATGATAACTGATAGCATATTGTTAGCCACTTGTACTATGTCACATCTTACTGAAGCCACTATCATCCATGTTGACAACATTACTAATGATAACATCAGAAATATGACTGCAAATGAGCTAATATGTTTGTAATATTTGCACAACATTAGCTTATATTGAAAAAAAGTGTGTTTGATCTTCCATTCTACAATCATCTCTTGTTCTTGCTTAAGATATATTACTTGATTGGAAAAAATTATAGGTGTGTTGCTTGCATGAGTTGCCTTTCTTAATTTTTCCATTGTTTGAAGAGATTGATTTGCTTTTAAACGATGAGCATGTACCACATATTCTTTTCCTGCTTTGATTAAGTGATATTGATTTTGTTCCATGTAGAAGATTGTTTTGCGATCATACAAATAAGGACTACATAAAACCATTCCACATTCATTGAGTGGCACCACATCACATGTTACCTCATCCACAAACTTAGATTAAATTGCAAACTTTAATGTGCATTGCTTTGTTATGTTCAATTTATGATTGTTGCTTATCCATTTAAGTGAGTAAGGCTTATGATGCATTTGAGTGTTTAATCTCAATTGTTTAACCAATTCCTCTGAAATCAAGTTAGACTGAGATACACTATATATCAATGTATCAACCTTAGTATGCCTCATAATGACCCTTATATGAAACAATTTACTTCTAGAATCATATCCATCACCAATTTTACCTGCCAAACCAACCAATGAGACTTTAGATTCATTACTTCAATCCGATACCAAGTTTGTTGGTCGTGTTGTTGCTGCAACTGTTTTCCTCCCTTTACTTTCTTTGAACCATTTTGGTCTCTTATCGAGATTCAATTGCCAACAACGATCCTCATCATGCCCTTCTTTTTTGCAATGCTTGCAAGATGGATTGTCTTCCTTTCTTTCCACTGAATTTTCCTTCTTTCCATTCCACTTCCTTTTGTCCTATTTCCTTGAAGATGATTCCCCTAATACACCAACCCCTGTTTTCCCTACTTCAATGTATGTTGCTTGAACAGAAACCTCATCAACATTAGTAGGTCCAAACATAAATACAGTGTTACACATATGTGTAGGTAAACCTCCTATATACTTCATAAGAGTTTCTTGGGTATGTAAAGGAATATCTAACATCAATGCCATTTTACGAAAACCATTTGTGTATTCTTTCATTGCTTGTCCTTTTCTTAGTTTAAGAGCTTTCCATTCAATTAAAGCGTTCTCTTTATAACCCAAAGGATAGAATTAATTTCTAAGTGCATAAACAAACACTTTCCATGATGGAAATACATTACCCACTTGTTGTGTGCCATTTTACAACTTGCTTTACCACCAAATAAGTGTTGTGCTTGCAAGACAAAGTGATGCCAACTTGATTTGAGTGGCCTCATCTTTGATTTTTTGCACACTTCAATAAACCTCCATATGTCTGACCCAATTATCAAGTCTCTCTGCATTGACTTCACCATCATACATGGGTAATTCAAATTTCACATCAAGCTTAAGTAAAGGCATTTCATTTTTATGTTTATGGACATGTTTTCTTGCAGTGGATTTAGAACTTGAACTTGAAGAAGAAGAAGATGGAGAAGAAGGAGGTGAAGGAGCAGTTTGAGGAGGATCCTCTCCTTCTTCATTTTTGTCCTTTGAAGGTTCACCTAGAATTGATCTCTTCCATTCCAAGTAATCCTCATATAGAACCTTCACCATCTCCGACATAGTGAATAAAGTCTTTCGAAACTCTTTCTCCTCATTAGAAAGTCCCTCTTTCGATGCCATATTATCACTTTGAGAATTTCTCTTTCTCAATTCAATCTCAAGATTATCTTCAACAAGCTCAGCTTCACCATGATTCATCCTTTCCCTGGTAATCATGCAAACTCAAAAACTAACCGTCAACTAGCTCTGATACCACTTGATCCAAAAAGATCTTTTAACGACAATGGTTGAGTTTTAAAAACATGAGTTAAATTACCATTTAGGAATTTTATGAAAGAGGAAGAATTAAAGAAGAAACATGGCATCCATAAATCATTATACAAATCTTGAAATAAGCATGAAGAAACAACAAACCATAAACACCAAAGTGATAACGGAGTTCGACAATCTCGCCTACGACTCCGGGCCTTTGTCTTAGTGGGTGAGGCTTTCTTATTTCTATTTGAAGCTTCAAATGTAAATTATAAAAGTGCCAAAGGATTACAAAAATATGCTAGCTATGTTCTGCTAGATATCTAAACCCATCAAAATTGACGGCACTAAAAATGGATGAACGAAGCTCCCAGAAATGGCCCGCCAAGTTTGCTCTCCTCAACAACTTCCCTGCATAAAAATGGCTTTGCCTCAACAATTAATCAACATTTTCCTGATCTGAACCTACCTCTTTGGCTTCAAGAAACTATGGTTTATACAGGATTTAAGTTGGTAACAAACTCCCAACTTTCCCCCAAGATATGGCCTCAAAAAGGGCCCAAGATCCTCCAAAAATGGATTAAATCTTCCAAATATGGCTAAAAATAAATTAAAAATTATAATATATAGTTACAAACCCAAACAAAAGGAATAAATCGGGTCCAACCCATTATCTTCGAGCTCCCGGTCACCTACGTGCACCCATGTGGCCAAGCGTTGATTGCTTGGTGCACTAGCCCCTTAACTGTCGACCTGTTGGTTGCATGGGAATCCATGTATCCTGGTTCTAATGCTCCCTGCACTTTGAAATGGATAGACCCCCAAATTTTAGCCATTTTTCAATGGGATAGCCCAACTGACCGGGCGTTAACCCTCTTATCCATGCCAACAAACATGATACCGAGTCGGGTCATATGGTAATCCATGAATTTTGGGGCTAGGCTCCATTTAAAATGCGTTGGGCTAACTCCATGACACATACGTGCCAACTGTCATAAGAGTGGGTTATATGAAGTGGACTCATGGAAAGCACCGGGGGGGTTGGGGCTAGGCCCCAACCCTTTTTTTTTCGCCCAAAATACATAGAGGTAAGTTTAAATATTTGATTTAAACTATGGTTTACAAGCACCAATGCAGGTGGGCTGGTAGCCTGACCCTGCCAAAAATTTAGCTCAGACTGGAGGTCATGAGGTCGACTCCCATGGAGTCCAAATGTTTTTCAAACACTGCGACCAATGGATGGGTTCCATGTGGCAACCCAAGACTGGGCCACGTGGCACCATGCTATTTTCCATCATCCTACCATGTGTCAAGAGATCATTCGACCACCTGTAACTTCCCAGTCAACACCACTGTACCTACCACATCATCTTTCCAATATAGTCAGTTGCCACGTGTCATACGACTGTATAGACCTGCCACATCATCTGTACGAACATATCATGTGTCACCCTTGCAGTGGTGCCATGTGTCACAATATCACTCGTCCATCTATCGGCCATCAACTTCCCAGTCAACACCAACACATCACTACGATGTCACCTATATGGTCATATGACCTGTATGGTCAGTTGCCACGTCATATCTGTACGGACTACCCACTCATCAAATTTTGCTTGTTTGGCAAAACAAACAGATCGCGATATATTTTGCATACGATGTTTTTTTGAGCTCGTTCAAGTTGCACTTCGTTCATATCGATGAGGCCTACACACAAGTCCACTTTGAAGAGATTATGAGAAGTTTTATTTTTAGGCCTTCCTGGACCCATTTTGGCTCCTGGATTTGATTCTGGATCACTGTGGCTGAGCATAGGTGAACGTGTGGAAAAGACCATGAGTTGGGTGCATCATTCTGAGACAAAGATGAAATGATGTATTATCCTCCTCTAAGCAGAGAGTTGAGATGATCTGATACTCTAGATGATTCTCCGGTGTAACGCAGTGAGAAAGAAGATCTATTGAGTTGGACGTGCCTGTGGATGATCACAGGTGAATGTGATCCTAGTGGATGAGCACTAGTGAGTTTGGTTCTCCTTTGAGACACAATGCGATAGAGATGTGGACATCCCAGTGGCTGAGCACATATGGATGTGCCCCTAGTGACTGAACACTAGTGGATGTATGAGATCCCTTGCTATATTGTCTAAGAGTCAGACTTACCTGTAACCCCATTTTTGATGTAAAGGGTACAGGTCGGCCCCACCATAATGTAAAAGATAATTAATGTAAAAGATAATTAATATGGTAATTATTAATTATATTTTGAGTTATTGAGGTCGGCCCTATTGTGCCAATAGACACATCATTTGATATGATAAGTCTTATATAAATAAAGATGAATCCCCATTGAGGAAACACACTTGACATGGTGTCATCTCATGATTTCATAAGTTGTGGTATGAAATTATGAGAATTACAACACCCTCTTGTGTGCTAGGTTTGGTGATGGTGTGGGAGGTCCTTCTCTTGAAGAATATAGAAAAGGATTTGTTGGGTTTTCTTCCCTTGTTGAGAAGGGTTTCCTAGGATACTTCTTGTGTTCTTGTGCATGGTTATTCTTCTTGTGATCTTGGGTTGTTGCAGTAGCTATGGTTCATTTTATGCTAACAATAAGAAAATTAAAATGCATAAGCTTACCATAAAATCAACAATACCAAGGATGATCTACCATATCTGAATTTTCATATTCAATTAAAAATAGGGCAAATAAGGAAACATCCTCATTTGCAGTAATGCAACTTGGTTGAACATACTGAGCCAAATGGAAGGCCAAGTCATGTCCCTTTATCATATTTGAGGTAGTTACTGTGAAATCATGTTCTTGGATCTTGGTAATCCAATGTGATAATTTACCTAAAAGAAGGTTTTGAGATAACAAGAATCAGTCAAAGGAACTTGTACTTCAATATGATTACCAAGAATAAAATGATGATTTTTTTCAATAGCTTTCACTAGAGCATAAGCATGTTTTTTAATCAAGTTATACTTTATTTCAATATTAGATAAACTTTGGCTTATAAAATCTATTGGATTCTCAACATTTTATTTATCTTTCTAAAGAAGAATAACAGAAATAGATTCTTCAGTGGTGTTAATATAGATAATGAAATCTTTTGAGAAATCAAGCTTTTCCAAAATAGGGGTTGAGACAATGGAATTTTTAATATCAATAAAGGATTTTTCAATTTCTTGATTCCAAGCAAAGATTTGATCTTTTTTGAGAAATTTATGGATGGGTTTGACTATCCTAGTGAAATCATGAATGAATCTCCTTACAAAATTGACCTTTCCCATAAAATATTGAATTGCTTTGTTTGAAGAAGAAATTGAGAGATTCAGAATAGCCCTTACCCTTTCTAGATCAATGTTGATACCATAATCAAAAACTTTGTGACCAAGTAAGTTTCATGATGTCACACCAAAATATAATTTGTAGGATTTAGAGACATGCCATACTTTCTACAATGCAAAAATACTTGTTTAAGATGATCTAAATGATCTTTCTGGATTTTAGAATAAATTGTTAAATCATCAAGGTAAATTTGAATAATAATTACGATAAGATCATCAAACATTATATGAATATCTCTCTGAAAAGAGAACTTGCATCAATCAAGCCAAAAGGCATGCGTTCATATGCAAAGGTGCCCCATCGAGTAGTAAATGTGGTCTTATATTTTTCATCTCTCTTGAGGTGTATTTGAATGTAACTTGAGAAACCATCAAGGAGTGACATCATTTGAGATCTTGAAACTTGTTGGAGTATCAACTCCATATTTGGAAGAAGAAAATTATCTTTCACACTTGCCTTATTAAGGGAACACAAGTCTACACACAATATAATATTCCCATTATTTTTTCTGACAAGGATGAGATTAGCAACCCATTCAGAATATTTAACTATAAAAATAATATGATCTGCAAGCATATTTTATACTTCCTTTCAAATAGTAGCTTCAAGTGCAGGGTTAATTTGTCTTTGTCTTTTCCTAACGGGTTTAGTGTTTTCCTTAATAGGAATATTATGTTGGACTATATTTGGATCAAAACCACACAAAACGACATAAGACCATGCAAATACATCACGAAATTCATGGAAAAAGTTGATGGATTTTTATTTTTCTTCATTTAAACATGGGGCTCCTAAATTTAAAATTGTAGGTTCCTCTTCAGTCCCAATGTTTACTAGAATTGTATCCCTAATATTCATTATAGAATCCTCCTTTGCAATATTTCCATGACTACTAGAATCACTAGTGGAAAAAGATCCTTCAAGGGATCTTAACCCTTTAGGAAATATATTTTCATCAAGAGAGATGATTTTATTTTTATTTAAAGAACCATTTTTTAGGAAAGCACAAACACTTTAATCATTAGGAAAAACTTGCCAAGCCTCCACATTGTTGGTTATATGTGGGCAATACAAGGAAATAAGAGTACAATCTGGCCTTTCTAGGAGTACATGTTTTTCTGGATGAGATGTGTATACAACTAACCAATCAGCCATGGAATTTAACTCCCTATGCACATAAGTGATGTTAAAAGACAAAACGTTTGAGACCAAATCCAAAACCACCTATATGTATCTTTTTAAAATCTTATTATATGGACTATAGATCTTTCTGGTCAAATTCACAACTAATTTAGAATCACCAAACATTGTCAAATGATGACATCCTAAACTAATATCATTTTCGAGGCCAATTATGACAGCTTCAAATTTTTCTACATTGTTTGTGCAAGCGAATTCAAGTCTATATGAGAAATTATGTATTTTTCCCAAA
>JASDQU010105226.1:283384-298973 GCA_032191745.1 Picea mariana
TGGAAAAAACAAGGAGCATGCTCAGCGGTGCCGAGTTAAGATAGGAATTCTGGGAAGAGGCAGTGGGTACAACATGTTACCTGGTCAATCGATCACCTTCATCAGCGTTTGATGATAAAACTCCACACGAGGTATGGACTGAAAAGTAACCCTCTCTTCAACATCTTAGAGTGTTTGGTTGTGATGCTTATGTACATGTTCCAAAGGAAAATAGGAGTAAGCTGGATAAAAAGGCTGAAAAGTGTATCTTTATTGGTTATAAAGATGGTGTGAAAGGTTATAATCTTTGGAACCCAGATACCAAGAAGATTGTTTACAGTCGAGATGTTGTTTTCAGAGAGGTAAAAGATGTTTCCAAACATGAATTCCTACCACGGCCAGAAGAACCTGAGAAAATAGAGCTTGTGTTGGATGATGCAAAATTTGAATCATCTGAAGAAGATGAAGCAGAAGAAGAAGAAGATCAATGAGAGAAACAAGGCAACCAGAAAGGTATAGTCCACCTGATTTCCGTTCCAATTTTGTTTTATCTATTACTGATGATGATCCTAGAACTGTCAGGGAAGCAATGAATTCAGAGGATAGTAAACTCTGGAAGAAGGCCATGGTTGAAGAAATGGATGCCTTGGATAAGAATGAGGCATGAGATATAGTTGAGTTGACAACTGGAAGAAAATTTGTTGGTAGAAAATGGTTGTTTAAGAAGAAGTTTAATGCAGAAGGAAAAGTGGAGAAATACAAAAATAGGTTAGTAGCAAAAGGTTATTCCCAGGTAAAGGGAATTGACTTTGGTGAGATTTTTTCTCCTGTTGCTAAGTTAACTTCTATTAGATTTATTTTATCTATTGTTGTTTCTTTTTATCTTGAAGTGGAATAAATGGATGTGAAGACAACATTCCTACATGGGGATCTGGAAGAAGAAATCTACATGAAGTAGCCAGAAGGCTTTGTAGTGAAGGGAAAGAAAGATCTAGTTTGTAAGCTAAATAAGTCACTATATGGTCTGAAGCAATCACCTAGGATGTGGTACCAAAAGTTTGACACATACATCTTTGGATTGGGATTTGTGAGAAGCAGGGATGATCATTGTGCATATTCCAAGCAGGTTGGTAATCACTTCATTTATGTAGTGTTGTATGTTGATGACATGTTGTTGGTAAGAAATAACATGGATGTTATCAAGGAGGTGAAATCGTAGTTATCCTCCAAATTTGACATGAAGGATCTCGGTGCTGCTAACTTCATTCTGGGAATGGAAATTAAAAGAGATCCTGCAAACAGAAAACTCTGGTTGAATCAAAGAAAATATGTTGAGACGATATTGCAAAGGTTTAATATGCATGGAATTAAATCGGTCAAGGTTCTTATTCCTCTAGGTGTAAAGTTATATGCAGATCAGTGCCCCGAGACACAGGAAGAAGAAGAGGACATGTCCCATGTTTTTTATGCCAGTGTAGTTGGCAGTTTGATGTATGCAATGGTCTTTACTAAACCAGACAATGCACATGCAGTGGGAGTTTTGAGCAGGTATATGTCAAAACTAGGGAAGGAGAATTGGACAACAGTAAAGAGGGTCTTCAGGTATTTGCGTGGCACTACCAATTATGGATTGTGCTACTAAGGAAGACCAGGATTGGACAGAGTGGTGGACATACATGGCTTTGTTGATGCATAATGGGCTGGAGATATGGATCGCAGAAGATCTACAAGTGGGTATGTGTTTAACCTATTTGGAGGAGCAATCAGTTGGATAAGAAAATGACAGGTTGTAGTGGCACTCTCAACTATAGAAGCTGAATACATGGAAACCACTCACGCAAGTAAGGAAGCAATATGGTTACAGAGATTGTGTTCAGGTATTGGGTTGGTACAACAAGCAGTGAGATTAGATTGTGACAGTCAAAGTGCAATCTTCCTGGCAAAGAACTCAACTTATCATTCGAAGACAAAGAATATTGATGTTCAGTATCACTTTGTGAGAGACATGGTTGAGGAAAAGAAGGTGTTGCTGCAAAAGGTTGACACTTTGAAGAATGTTGCAGATTAGGAGCCAGATGTTATCTCCATTTTGTGGATAACTAAAGAGATTATGTCTTGAGACCCTCACGTTGCAGATATGGAGTGTCGAGAGACTACATGACCAATAGTACCCTTTTGCACATATGGAAAACCCACTCACCACCATAGATGGTCATAGATTTGTAGATGGCATCCACCACATCAGTTGGCTTCCATAAGGAAGTGGGCCTTGCTCCACGAGGTACAAGTCAGTATCATGGTGAGCATCATTTCAATATTTAAGCCAGTTGAGTATGTTGTATCTTAGATTGCTCTAGATTCCATKATACATGCTTGGACATTATGCCTTTTGCCTCGCTTCACCTTGGTGGTTGACATTGTGCCCTAGTAAGTGGTCTTCCTTGGGAACGAGTTTGCTACTAGGAACTCCCTTAATGAGCCATCGTAACATTCCCGACCATACTTACCATATTCCATCATTATTCCCCTCCATTTCCTTATCTCTTGGGATTTTAGGGTGTATTCACCAAAAAAGGGGTTGTCCCTCATTCTATGGGAAGAAGGGCCTGAAGGCCTAGARGAATTGATATTGGGTAAAATATAAAATCCTTGTGTAAACCTTCCAGATGCTTCGCCCAAGGATCACCCAAGAAAGCAGTGAAACACTTATCTTTGAGTAAAAGGGACCCACAATATCATAAAGAATGATTAAAAGGTTAGTTGAAGGATAAGATGTCTCATCACAAGCCGACCTATCACGTCCATGAATATCTAGTGGTATGACATTACCATCATCTAGTCACCAAACCAGGGTAAAGGCTCTGAGTTGCATGGATGAGAGAAAGGGGGTCTCATCACGAGCCAACCTTCTCATTTCCAATAGGTATTTGTGGGTGACATTGCCATCATCTAGTCACCATGCCACATAAGTGACCTTCAACCTCTCCTTATGATATATTGAAATAATATACAAAGAAAGAAATATAAAAGACAATTGATGGGCTTGAGAAAAATGCACTGCGGATGAAGGTACCACACACCCTCTACAAAGGCACCCATGAATGAGGCACTACAACCCCTTGTATGTCATGAGCCCTATGCCCATTGAGTCTTGACCCCAACCAATTCATCCACTTTACATGGCTTAGAGAGGAATCCCTTGGAAACTCTCCTTGACCTAGGGCAAGATTTACCCAATAGGACACCTCGTCAACCCTCCCATATTCAAGCTTGACAAGTCACATATTGTCTTTGAGCATTTAATTTTTTGATATAGTGATCTTTGATGCACATGCTTAGGTGGCTTATTTATTGATTGGATTAATTTATCATGATGTTATGACTTGAGATCCTTGGAGGACATCCTCATTTGTGTTTGTAGGATCTAGTTAGTGGACAATTTTGGGAGAACAAGCCTAACTTGGGCTTCCATGAGGCTACAAGCCCACAGGTTGGATGCCAAGGGCCTGCGTATTGGAAGAGAAGGATCAAACTTGGAATGCCTTGAGATTGACTTGGAAGACATAGCCTAGCCCCCACATGCCAAACATTTTTCCTAGGAGAGGAAAAACATCACTCCTAGAGGCATGGCGTCACCTAGGGGGGTTAGGGCTTGGTGGTGAGGTGCCACTCATTGACACATGGACGTTTTGAGGAAAAAAGGGTATTCACCATGTGGAGATTGTCTAGATGCTTGACATATGGCCTTTGGAGGCCTACCCATGCTTCTCCAACACCAACAAATTCTTCCAAGTGGCAAAATGTTCCCTAAAGGGGAGACGTTGATACAAATGGATCTAGGAAGGCAAAAATTTCAAACTTCTTGGAATCAGACGAAACTAGTGCCATTGCGTAGGGCTCGGCGTGCCGATTCCGACCATATATATATATTTTTCCGAAAAATGGACACCGTATACGAATGTTATCGCGTTCTAAACTTTTTCCCAGACAAGCAAAAAAAAGTCAAAGTCAACTGATGATGTCAGTAGTATGGTTGATGATGTCAGCATGACATCAACAGTGACGTGGAAACACCAAGAGATGACACATGTCATGTGGATTCGACATATTTGGGTGTTGATGTAGCTATGATGTGAACTGTACGAACTGACACATGGCATCCCGTACAGATGACATGTGACAGTTTTTAATTGGTTGACGTGGTCGTACGATGACGTGGAAGCCCATACAAATGACGTGGCAGGTTTTGGTTGACTGATGTGGTCGTACGATGGCATGGAAGCCCGTATGGATGACACATGGCAGGTTTTGGTTGGATGACGTGGTCGTACGGATGACACATGGTAGTTGACTGGCAGGATGATGTGGCCGTATAGATGACATGTGGAATCTTACTGTGCAGGGTGACATGGCTCAAGTCAATGACGAGGTGACATGTGGCCCAATGAGGAGGTGCCACATGGCACCTTCTGGAAGTTCAAAGTGGTTTGGTAGTTCCGCCAAATCTAGCGGTTACCACCAAATCTGGCTGGAATCCTCCAAATCTGGCGAAGTCTCGCTAAATCTAGCTAATTGTCGCTAAGTTTGGCTAACTGTCGCCAAATTTGGTGGAGTCTGGCTTATTTAGCCGAGCACGAAAATTAAGAAAAATGAGTTTTTTTGGCACACAGTTAGACAATGTATGGATTGTATGGATCTGATAGGGCGCAATGTTGGGATTCATGTCGAGGGGAGGTCTCGAGGGTTTGTTCAGAAGCAGGTTGACTTTATACTCAAAAGTCATAGAATTTTGAGGGGAGTCTGAATATGGCTTCTATTTTTTCATCTAAGTAGCCGAACGAAAAAGTTTCTCTAGAGCCCAAGATGTTGAGCCAAGCATAGCCGAATTCATACTCAAAAGTCTCAGAATTACCTGTTGCAACCATTGGTGATGTCTATTTATGTCTAAAAGTTGCAGATCTGGAAGGTGGTTTCATGAGATGTTATGTAAGCCTTTCTTGGTATTATTTTTTAACATTAATGATTAATAAGAAGCCTCCCACTGAAGACAGACCCAGAGATGTAGGCAAATTTGTGCCGAACTCCATTAATAATCTTTGGCGTTATGGTTTGTTGTTCTTGATGCTTACTTTCTGTTCTGCATTCTTTATCATGGCTACAACATTCATTCACTAAAATCTTGTTCTCTTAATTCCTAAATGGTAAATCAACTCATGCATAAACTTAACCATAGTCTTTAAAAGATTAATTTCAGATCAGACGTCCATGTAAAATTAGGGTTTATTTGTGCAAAAGTGAAATTTTAAATGAATTGTTTAATATTACTTTGTTAAAGGGGGCAAGATTAGGGCTGTTGACCCCTAGTCTTGTGGTTTACCCCTTAATTTATGGACAAGTTGTTTTGGTGACATTTGTATAAATAAGAGATCATAAGATCTCATTTTAACATAAATCTCCCTCATTGTGAGAAGTGTTGGTCTGAAATTTTAGCTACACTTGGCTTTATTTGTCTCTTGTGCACTTGTTTATGGCTATCTTGATGAATGGTTGATGGAGGAGTGAGGCACTAGCCTTGGATGAATTCTTTCTAGCTTTTATGGTGGATTATCTTAGCATCTTTCTTGATTTTGGTATGGTTTTTTACTCTTATGCTATCATTCTTTTTCAAGTCAAGGATTGTTGTGCTCAGAGCTAGGTGGGAAGTATAAGGGCATAGACCCCCACCATATTCCTCATCATTTTATGCTTCATGTTATTGGTTAAACAAGGGTTTGCTAAGAGAAGCATAAGGGCATACACCCTCTTAGCTTAAATTGTAGCTAGAGAAACTTGCCTTGGGAAGTAAAAGGGCTTACAACCCCAAGGAGGTAGCTTCTCTAGCTCTTTCTTTTATTTCACTCCATTAACCCAATAGTAAAGACATTAGTCATATATTTTTTGCATTGGAGATATATAATCATTGCCTTGGGGAACATGAATTTTTATCTTTTGAAATATATCTTGCTTTGAGTTGGTTTGCCTCATTTAGAGGAGTCTTCCCCTACTAGAATGTGCCCTCTCTCCCCATACTTTACTTGTTAGAATCTGTAACCTACAACCATTAGGGCTGATCTAACCTAGATAAACTACTAACCATAACTCCTAAACTAACCCTAGATTAGCTCCTAAATTTTGCACACTAACTCCACTAATCAGGGCACATCTTTTGGGTTAATTGTTGACACATTTTGATGGTGTAATTTGATGATATAAGTGACTGAAAGATACAAGAATAAGGTTGCAATTTTCTGCATAAATATACATGTTATAACAACTTTCTTTATTCAACTTCAAAGTGCCATTTTCAGCCTATATACATTGCTAATCTTGATGTTGATTTTCTTAACTAGTTTAGAGCCTTGCATGCTGATTTAGATGCTTTATTTACTAATATAAACTATCATCTATTGCTGCAAATAAGGGACATCAAGCTTAACTTGCTGATCCATACTAACATATATCATTGCAAGTTAGGTTTTCTTGCGTCTCGGGAAGGTACAATCATTTGGAGAAGTACTATACCTTTGGGGAAACAATCATTTGACTTACAAGACATCTCTTCCCACATTTCACTCCACTTAGACTTGAACTCTAGGGGTTTCACTTCCATTTCTATCCATATCCATCTCATTCCCCCTAGGGTCACTAGGATCGCCTCCCTAGAGTGACCTAGTCACCCTTCAAGTGTGGTACCTACATCGAGGTGACATTGGGTGTAGGATTCCCAAGTTGTAGCTCTTGATTTGTGGTTGGGTCGAGCTTTTCCCAACCTACAACTTGCACTATAAAAAGCCTCGGATGGTAGGAGAGATGGGTTTACTCCATGATAGACCTATTTCGTTCCCTCTAGCTACTCTTGTTCCTAGATCCTCTCTTATCTTCAAAGCATGTCTTTAGGATTGGGGTTGAGTGTTTTTCATGCTTCAACTTATATCTTAGTCTCTGCTACTATACTTTATTTCACTTTACTTTCTGCATCTTGCCTTTTATATGAGACCTTTTGGTACTCCTACTTTGTAATGAAATCATTGTACTCAATAGTCCCTTTGACATACTTATGTGGCCATTAGTCAGACATTAATAAAATTATCTTATCTTATCTTAACTTATCTTATCAATGATTGTAATCTAGCAAGTCCAAGGACTTTAGTTAGAGGTGTGCGAGATGGTGTCCTTTATAGGTTGCTTGTTGATCCTATGGAACTTGTACATAGCAACAAGAAGTTGGGTGAGATTTTGGTTTTGAGGAGGCATATGCAGAGCATGTATGGTGGGATGCCACGGAGATAGGTTCTAAACCTATTGTGGAATCAATGGTTGATTCCAAGCTTGCAACTAATGGGTGTGTTGGCATGTACCAATACAAGGTTGTTGGATCCTATTAGAAATAGGGATTGACCTTAATGAGATTCTTGCTCTAGTGACCAAATAATTCTATCAAAAATAGGGAGTTGACCTTGTTGCGTGTTTTGCTTCATTTTCCATAGGTTTGGAGGTGCATGTGCAAGGCACCCATGTTTATAGTTTGTTGGAGATCATGTGGAAGCCATTGTTTGCATTATGAGCTTGGTATTTGATGACATATGAAATTTGTGTAGATGTTTATTGTTGTGATTTTGATAGATCTAATCCACTTGTCTTGGTCTTGTATGGGGATGTGATGATTTTGTAGGATGTGCTTAACAACTCATGATAGGATGTCTAAATATTTTTGCCTATGAAGTTGAAGATTTCGAGTTTGGAAAGTTGTTGATGGTCCATGGTTATGTTTCTTTTGATTTTATAGTGGTAAGTGTTCTTTGGAGGTTTGAGAAGTTGTAATAGTATATTGTTTTGTTGGATACAATGAGACTTCTAAATCTTACATGATCTACTCTCTAGTGCAATGGAAGAATGCAGTGAGCTGATATGTGAAGTTTGAAGAGGACACATGGTCTTCTAGATCACAAGCATCTCCTACAATGATTGAAGAGAGTGAAGAGATTGTTGTTCTAAACACTAATTCAAAGGATAGAGTATAATTAGACCCAAGCATGGATGACAAGAGCATGAGAATGGACATGACCTTACCTTCTACTCCAGCATGCAGGAAGCCTATATGGCTTATTCAAACATTACATGATGCACAAGAAAATGTAAGAGCACCCTGATCTTCAACGAGGGCAAGTATAAGTCCTATGAGATATGCTAGCCATATCACATTAACTACTTCCATTTATGAGCCATCCAATTGTTTTGAGGAGGTGAGGCGATATTTTGATGGAGAGTGATGTTTGGAGGACAGTTCATTTCCAAGGGCTTGTGACCAATTCTAAAACCGCAACAAGTTTACGTTTGTAAAATGACAAGTTTGGTTGAGTTGTAGAGGGAGAAAACTAGTGTTTGTGAAAACACTTTCCTTGTAAAGAGGGAGCATTAACTTTTGGGGTCACTCTAAAAGTGTTAACACCATGCCTGAGGGTGTTTTATATGATGTAGGTGCATGGTGTGTTGACTACCCCTTGTTGTATCACGATGGTTATACACAATGCAGATAACTTGCTCATGGATTGTTATGCCTTGACTTGATGCTTGTGTCGCACACTTTGGAGGTTGGAGACCTACGTGTCATTGTGATTTTCTTTATGGTGGGAACTTAGAGAGTTTCGTTGCTTTCTTGGGAGGAGGAGAATTGGATATCTTGAAGAGGGTGTTGAGCCCTAACTAACAATGATGATACTTGGTTGCTTGCATAGAGGATTATACTTAATTGGACAATTATGTTGAGGGATCATGTAGATGTGGTAGAATCAGAAGTAGACATGGCTTAGGAGAGAGAATTGATGCATTAGAGGCCTTTAGAGTAGGAGCATTGGACACATCTCGTGGATCACTCATCTTGGAACCTGCTTGTTGAATGCACATGCCTTGGGGCTTGACACGTGTCAACTGCAATTAGAGCACTTCACATATGGGCCTATATATTGTTTAGTTAGGTTTCTTGTTGTGGACCAAGCCCACTTTGTTATTGTTGGCCAACCTCACCTTTCATATATATAACGAGAGGAGAGAGACTTTCCATATATTCATTCTTGTTCCCTCATGTAATCACATGATTTTTTAGACATGTGAGAGCTAGAGTAAACTAGTCCCTTTATACTCTTCTTCATTATATTTTCTCTCTTTTGTCTTGAGGAGATTCAAGGGAAGGTTAGGTTCAGGGTTTTTCCCTAAGAAGACAAGATAAGCTAGGGTCTAGGAGAATTCCTAGAGGAGAAAATGGAGCAATAGATCTTGTAATTCTTGGGAGAGAAGAAGAGTAAGGTCTTGTGGCATTTGGAAACCCTAGTACTATTTCGAGTGCT
Source organism: Picea mariana (assembly GCA_032191745.1). Classification (NCBI taxonomy): domain Eukaryota; kingdom Viridiplantae; phylum Streptophyta; class Pinopsida; order Pinales; family Pinaceae; genus Picea; species Picea mariana. Next base: position 292,747 of record JASDQU010105226.1, read on the forward strand.
TGATGTGGAGAAGACAGAAGGAGAGTATATTTTACACCAGTGTGAAGCAAGTGAAGGTGCTAAGGAGGACTTGTTAGTGTGTAGACTAACTTGTTGAGGAGTTTTGGTGGAGCGGCCAACTTTGGTTGGGATTGATTCCTAGCTAGGAGGAGTTGGTGGCTATAGTTTTCTTATGGTTTCCCTAGTTATGGGCTGGAAAACATGACTTGTAGCTACTTGTACCAAGTTAGAGTATGCACTTGTACTTCATCTTATACATCTATATGAAGTGTTCTTGTTGTTCATAATTTGTGTACATGCATTGGGAAACTATCGGGGTATGGTAGATTCTAAAGGGGGGCGAGTATAGCGAGGAAGACACATCCTTTCAAGCAAAGAAGAAAAACATTAGACAATGAGAAACTTGGTCATGCATGTGAGGCTGCCCCCAAAATGAATCCTTGAATTGACAAAAGTTTGAATTTCAACTTATGTTATCTTGAATTTGAGTACTTTCTAGCACTGGTTATGCATGTTGATTCGACATAACTTTAGCACATATATAGAAACTAAAGGGGTAGCTTTACTATGATTTTAGTAGGAAGTGTGCCTTGAGGGTTGAAATATTTTTGCAATGAAGTACACTTGCTCAATGTTTATTTTCCTGGGATGCCTTGTTTATTTGGTTGAAAACAAGTAAGTAATTGCTAAGGTAAATTAATATTTCATATTCATCCCCAAGGCTAAAATATTAAAAGGAATAGATCCAAAAAACCTCAAGGTTGAGGTGAAATTTTTTAATTTTCATTATTTTCCCTATAATTGAAATTTCTATGGACAATACCCTACTTTCACCAAGCTAGTTAAACTCTATTGGATAAATCAAAAGAATTCTGACTAACAAGTGTAGATGATTTCTCTATTTCCTTAAATGATGAAGGGGTGTAAAGTTTGGAGGTTCAATTTGAGAATATACAAATTTCAAAATGATGTATTAGTGAATTTTAGTAATGCGATGTGTTCTTCCCAATAGGTTAGACATCGAATTAAAGTATTTTGGCTTGAAAGGATTATTATCTAACTTATGTATTCATAGAAATTGTTAGAAGCAATGATCGTCTCTTTGAATAATCTCAATGGGAAACTTGACAATTGTGAAGAGAAAATATAGTAAACAACTCAATGAGTTCAATTTTCTTCCAATAAGAAGTGTATCCAATTTGCTAGTTGTTATAAGCAAACTAAAGCATTTGAATATCAAGTTCATATATGATATATTTTCAAACATAGTTTTCAATTCATCAAAAAGGATAAATTTGTCAAATGTCTTGTGCAATTAATAGTGATTTTGAACTTCTTTGACTTCTTATAAATTCATGTAATTGTGTGATCTATTTTTTATAATATTTCATTGTGATGTAAATCATATGTTATATGTAATACATAGTTATGGATTTAACCGTTAGATCAAAAGAAAAAAAATAAAGCATGTATATCATTTTTAATTTCAATTATGTCAACGAGGCTAGTTGATATTATGGACTTGCAACACATTCCAAAGAAATAGAAATTAATTACCTAAAAATTCATGTACGAAAAGTACATAACTTTCTATGCATCTATTTTATCAAGCCTTTATGTTTTTATTCTTCTCTATACACATTATATTGCTTTGAGATTTCTCTTTATGTTTTTATTCTTCTCTATACACATTATATTGCTTTGAGATTTCTTCTTGGAAAAACATCCATTTTCCTTTCTTTATTTCCTCTTCCTGTCTATGTTCTATCAATATGAACCAACTAATAAAATAGAGACTACAAATTCTAACTATTTCTTTGGAGCTAATCTGATTGGACAGATAGAGAATGCAATTCTTCGAGCTGCAAATGCTAGTGTAAATCGTTCATCCTCTGTCAAAGACCTTTCAATCACTTTAATGCTAGTAGGATCCTGCAAAGAAGAGATGGGTTAAGTTCTCTAGATAAAGTAAACTAGGTCTCTACAATTTTATTATAAACCCAATATAATCATAACACAACATTATAGAGGTAAACAATGAAAAAACCATGCAAGCTGAGGGATTGATGATCATCATCTTTCTCCCTCTCACACACATATGCACACATTAAAATCCAGGTTAATTCTTTTTAACTTGTTCAGTCTTTAATTTCTTAAAGAAAAGAAAAAAGATGTGATGACCACCATATTAAATTGCAATTTCTTAAACATGTTATTATTTTCCCTGTCATTTAAATATTGGTAGCATTGTAATCTTGTACATTTATTGTTATAATTTCTTATATCCATAACAATTTTAAATTAGATCCCATTTGTTTATTAATTTCCCTTGTATATATTTTTCTTTTTCATATTTGTATAAACCTTAAGTTGCAAATGTCTTTATAATCATTATACTAATATTCTAATGTCAATTAGAATTTAAAGAGTAAAAAATCAAAATCATTGGTAGTCTCACATCTAGCCCATATTTTCTATTAACTAATGCATCAAGTTGGATGAATCTAAGATCAATGAAAAAGGTGGAAGTAGAAACTGTGCTTAGAGACTCCAAAGTACAGGCAATATCTTATATCTAATCTTATCATGTAGACTTTCTCTTTATAATTACTTTCATTCCTTAGGTATGGATGGTTTATTTTTTATGTTAAATTTGTTAGTCCTTATACAAAGAAAACAATTATTTTTTATTTTAGATTTGTTAATCCTCATACAAAGAAAAAAATTAAGTGTTTACAACAATCTAAATGTCACACAAATAACAACCTTTTATGGTTTAAAAAGGAATCTCTTTAATGATCTGCATAAGTCTTTCCCCTTGTTTTCGTATAATATCTATTAATTTGATTTTCTTAAAATTCAAGTTCAAAATCCCATTCTCAAAAAGAACATTCTCACATAGGGTCCATGTGTTCTAGTTAGTGGAATTATTTTTCTATGGGCAATCCATATTGTTCTAAACTTTTTATTACTTCATCCATTCAATCAAATCCAAAAGGTAAAGAGCATGAAAGAAACTACATTTGTATCAAACAAGGAAGTGGGCTTTGGGAAACTGGAGATTCATAACATACATGCACCTTCGTAGTGTCTATTGCATCATCTCTATCTAGTTCTACACTAACGTGCTTGGATGCCTTTGCTTTCAATACTTTATTATATGGGGCAAAGTGAGGTATCATCTCTATCTAGTTTTACACTAAGGTGCTTGGATGCCTTTGCTTTCAATACGTTATTGTATGGGGCAATGTCATACCTTGCATTGCCATGCATGCATGAACAAATGGGCATCACTGAAGAGTGAAGAACAAACAACAATTCTTGATTATCTTATAAATCCTCTAAAGAGGAAAAATGTGAGTTGGCTCTTGTAAAGGCTTATATGTGTTGATTTTTCAATAAGCTAGGCTTAAGCATGAAGTTCATTCCATTTTTACCATTTTACTTAAACCATAGACAATTTGTTGCAGCAACCAAGATCACAAGAAGAAACACCATGCAAAAGTACACAAGAAGTATCCTGGGAAACCCTTCTCAACCAGGGAAGAAAACCCATCCAATCCTTTGCTATATTCTTCAAGAGAAAGACCACCACCATAAAAAACTAGCACACAAAAGGGTGCTTCACAAACCCTAGAAGACTAGCGCCCAAGAGAGGTGCACACTTTTCCCAAGAACAAGTGTTTACTGAAATTTGCAAACTCACACTTGTGATATGTTTCCTCAATGGGAAATTTACCTTTATTTATATTAGACTGAACCTGTCAACAATAGTGTCTATTGGCACAACAGGGCCGACCTCAATAACTTAAAATATAATTAATAATTTCCATATTAATTATCTTTTACTTTATGGTGGGGCCGACCTGTACCCTTTACATCACAAATAGGGTTACAGGTAAGTCTGACTCTTGTACAATATAGAAATAGATCTCATACACCCACTAGTGCTCAACCACTAGGGGCACATCCATCTGTGTTCAGCCATAGGGATGTCCACATCTCTATCTCACTGTGTCTCACAGGAGAACCACACTCACTAGTGCTCAACCACTAGGATCACGTTCATGTGTGCTCAACCACATGCACATCCAACTCAACATATCTTCTTTTTCACTGCGTTACACAGGAGAATCATATGGAGTATCACATCATCTCAACTCTCTGGACATAGGAGGCTAATACATTGTTTCATCTCTGTCTCAAAACAATACACCCAAATCATGGGCTTCCCCACATGTTCACCTGTGCTCAGCCACAGACACACCCAACTCAACATATCTTCTTTCTCACTGCGTTACACAGGAGAATCATCTGGAGTATCATCTCAACTCTATGCACAGAGGAGGCTAACACAACGTTCCAGTTCTGTCTTAGGTAGGAACCACACACCCATCTCATGGGCACTCTCTCAGGTCGACTCACTTAGTATGTGTCCTGGAGGATGTTTCACGCAATTGTAATAATCAACACTCCCTCTCGGCTAGGGAGGCATTCTCCACCAGGCCAACTTTCTCACAAAAGTACTCAAACTTTGTCTTGGCAAGCGGTTTGGTGAAGATATCTGCAATCTGCTCATGTGTAGGAAGGTATTGCACGTGTACTGCTTTCCTCTGCATCATGTCTTTGATATAATGATATTTTATCTCAATGTGTTTCGATCTATCATGAAACACAGGGTTCTCAGAGAGCTTCACACAACTCTGGTTGTCACAATGAATAGTAATAGGATCCATCTCATGATCGAATAAATATGTCAGTAGTTTGCGAAGCCACACTTGCTTCGCGGACTGCCACACTCAATGCTATGCATTCTACCTATGCAATACTCAATGCCATAGAGTTTTGTTTCTTGTTGCACCAGGAAACCATGGTAGAACCTAAAGTAAAGCAACAACCAGAGGTGCTCTTCCGGTCCACTGCGATCCCTGCCCAATCTGCATATCCCGACAAACTCAAGTCTACACTAGAGGCATATCTTAGGCCATATCCAACTGTGCCTCGTAGATATCTCAATAGTGAGTTTGTCTCGATTGACTCATGAATTGGCTAAGTACATTCACTACATAGCATATATCGTGATTGGTGTTAACCAAATACATTAGTGATCCAATTAGTTGTGGATCATTCTCATCTGAATCATCATCAATCATTTTCTTTAAATCCATCACCATCGGTGTAGGAATAGATTTGCATTTAGTCATACTGAACTTCTTTAATATCCCCACTGTATATTTTCCTTGACTCAGGAAAAATCTCATCAGTCCTCTATCATACTTCTTGTCCCAAGAAGTAGTGCATCATACCCAAATCCTTTTATCTTGAAATCAAAAGTCAAAGCTTGCTTGCATCCAACAACACGACTTCTTGAATAAGTCATCAAAATCAGGCTCTCGTCACCAATAATGTAATAATATAGGTTTGGATCAACAACACCCTTACTAAAACCCAAACTCATCAAGAATCCATCCATTTGATGTAGTTTCCAACTCATGGATGGTAGTACGAATGGAAGTGTATTGGGCTTACTGGATCAAGTGTCTGATCCGTCAGGATTTTTCGAATGACTATGGTTGAGCTTTTAACTTAGCATGCATTAATTGACCATTGGGAAAACTTAACGAAAGAATGAGAAAAGAGAATGAATTATACAGCCATAGACATATATGCAAATCTGAAATGCAATGAAAAGCAGCAAACCATAAGTACACAGGTTGATAACGGAGTCCGGCATAACTTTGCCTACGTCTCCGAGCCTTTTCTCTGTGGGGGAGGCTTTTTATTTCTTTTCGAAAGCTTATTAGTACATATTTACAATGTCGGATGGTCTCTAGACTGATCTGGTCTTGTTCTCTCAGATCTCTGGAACCATGCACAACTTACGGCACCTGAATCGGATGTCCCGAGCTCTCAGAAATCGTCCGACAGCATCTCCTCCTCAACAACTTCTCTGCCTCAAACTGGCTTTGACTTGGCTTTGCCTCAGCATCTCTCCTCTCCAAAACCGTCCAAAAGCTGTCCCCTTGGCCTCAAAATGGCCTTGGTTAAATATTTGGGAAGTTGGTTATCCATCTCCAACTTCCTCCACGAATTTAGGCTCTAAAAATGCCCAATAACTCCCAAAAATGAGTTAATTACATTAAAAATGAGTTAAACATTAATTAAACCCAAAAGTGGTTGGAAAAACCCACTTTATAACCATAAATTGGTTAAATTCGGGCTTAGCC
>JASDQU010105227.1:0-23196 GCA_032191745.1 Picea mariana
TATTCCGTCCTCCTCCTCTCTACATTCTGTTTTCTTTTATTTCTATAACATTTAACAAACCACGCCTGTTTTTAGGCATTCTCCTATTTTTAGAAAAACTAATCCCTAGTTTTATTCAACACTTAGAACAGGTGGCTCAGTCTCCTCGCAGGGAGCTGTTTGATAGCTATCTATTTCAGATCTATCTCTAATTTTGCCAACAAAGCTATCTACCTAGATTAATGAAGTGTAGATTTGTTTAACCTATTGTTCACTTAAACTCAAAATGCTGTTCTAGATCACAACATGTGCCCACTCCACCATGAAGTCGAACTAATGCTCCTGCATCACTTAGGGACTCAATAATCTTGGTTCAGGGGATAGGGGCTCTAGGTATGTGTTCCTCTATGTTTTTTATGTGTGGACGCTCTATTACCTTTTAGTTAGAGGAGTACCTATGGGTGGTAGCTATGCATTCAGACAACATCACTGCTAATTAATAGAGAATGTTTGTAGTGACTGTTGTGTGGCTTTAGCTAGTTCTTTTTTACACATGATGGTATTAACCCAGTGAAGTGACGGGCGATTCCTCCTAGCACTTCAGTATTAAACCCTTCCTTTATTATCTCCTCTTTTCACGAGTTTTTTGTTTGACTACCTCTAGTGAAGGGCAGTAGGACTGTCAGGTGGCAGGGAGCTACAGGTTTGGAGAAGCTTACAGATGGAAGCTGAGGTCAATGCACTCATGGGTGCGAATGACGAGGCACACTAGAACAAGGTCTACCTATTTACCTTGGTCGATGAGCTGAGTGTTGGTACTAGAGTTAAATGATCACATGTGTCTTCTGCAAAGCAATTCACAAGGCCTACTTATGTTGCTAGAAACGAGGATCTTCTTTACCATACACTGTAGGGTTGCAACCAAGCCAGAACATAGATAGAGTGCTTTCAGGTGGTGGAAAGGAACATACAGGGAGGCCTTTACACCTAAACATCATGGCAGGGAGATATCATAGAGCACATGGTGGTAATGGTTCACGTTTAAAAGTGTGGAAATCAAACAAATCGAAGCACAAGATGGTTCTGAGAGTTGATATCGGACTGGAGGAGTCCTATAACTTGGCCCTCTGTGCAATGGTGGGGTGTATTTCATACCTTTCTTTTTGTAGACAACCCATACCAGACTAGGCGCTTTCCACCTAAATTTCCTTGTTGGGGTACACCCCAGAAGTTTTGACACTATCGAGGGGATGGTTCGGGTTTATTTTCAAATCTCCAGAAGATACCCTGATAGTTTTAGAGAAGTTGTGGGTCATTGATGACAGTAGTTTGATGCTAAAGTGTTGGTGGATTTTTTTTTGATCCTGCAACTAAATATTTCAGTTTCCACCATCTCTCAGTACTATTACCAGGGCTGCCTTTGCAAATTTGGAATGCAAAGTCTCTAGAAGATATCAGAAATGAGCTTGGTCGCTTCATTAATGTGGATGAACTTTCCTTCAGGGTGCCTGATAAATGGATGGGGAAGGTTTTAGTGGAAATATATATACATTCAGGTTTATCGAAGGCTATAGAGATAGACTGGAGGGGGCATTTACTGGGCCAAAGACTGTACTATCTAGATGTCCCATTCAGATTTTCTTTCTGTCGAAGGACTGGTCACTTAAGAAGGGATTTTTAGGGTACTGTCGAGGAGGAGGACTTAGAGGTCTCCATGCTTAGAAAGGAGAATGAATGTTATTATCCAGGGGTGGATTATTATGAGAAAGGAGCCTACACTACAACTATGATGGAGGCTATTTCAGATACGACACATACTACTTTTTTGGGTAAGTTAAAAAAACATTGTCCCTCTCTTTTGTTTTCCTTATCGGTGTGGGAACGTGATTCACTAGATCCTTCTAGCATGTTGGAAGCTGATACAACTCCTAATGTATTCTCTGGGGACAGTACTGAGCCATCCCAGGAGGGTTTAAAAACACTTGGGGGTAGGGGGGGTTCATAACACTTCTACTCTCGCTGTGGAACCACGAGATGAAGGGGGACCTTCCTGTGAGCCTGTGGGGGAAAGTTGTATATTACCCGAATATAAGGATCTTGAATATGGATAATGCTCATTAGATATGGTACTTGACACTCTGGTTCCTTCTTACAGAGAGACCACGTTCCCTACACCAATATCTACTTACGAGGGGAGGACTCTTTTCAAAAGAGAAGAGCTTAGTTGTGAAACCGGGTTGGTGGTAAGGATTGGGGAGGAAACAAGAAATGATTTTGCTTGGTCGAGGGATCCAGTTTTTGAGATCTCCCTAATTAAAACTAGGAGTGCACGTAGGAAAAAAGGAACCTGCTATAACAATTCTCCACAAGAAATTTCCAACATCTCTGAAAATGGGGTGCTTAGAGGCATGAAATCCCTAGCCAAGGAAAAATCATGATTCGTCTCTCCTTAAACATCATGGGGGTGGGAGGGACCTTGAAATATGCTTCCCTTTGTATATTTATTTCTAGAACTCACCTGGATATTGTTTTCCTTCCAGAAACATTGGTAGATGAGAAGAAGTCCAGACTCTTCATGAACACTCTACGAGCTTCCTGGTTGATTTGTGTTGTCAACTCTATTGGGAAGTCTGGGGGAATTCTGGTGACCTGGGACCCTAACAAGTTTAATCTTACTGCTTTTTTAAGTTGTGGTGGTATTTTTTCGACATGTACATGTTTAGAGGACAAAAGGTTTCTTTCCCTTTTAAATGTTTACGACCCTTGCTTAGAGAGAAAAACTTTATGGGACAAGGTGGTTAGAATGGGCATGTTAGCCTACACAAATTTGATTGTAGCAGGGGATCTAAATTTTACAGTCAATGCTGGGGAGGTTTGGGGTGACACAAAACATCTGGATCTATTGGAGGGGTATTTTAAAGGCATTTTTCAGAAAAATCGGATAGTTGACATTTTACCTGATGAAGTGGTCCCTACGTGGCGGAATGGTAGATCAAGGTGCGAAGGAATTTTTAAAATATTGGAATGGGTATATTTTTCTGAGAACCTCATTTCCATTGTTGGAAGACACAGGTCCTAGGTTTCCTATCCTTACTTATATGACCATGCTCTTGTTCTTCTACAACTAGAAAATGACATTAATACTGCATCCCATCCCTTCAAATTAAACCCGATGTGACTGAGAGAAGATGACTTCAATATTATAGTACAAGAAGTTTGGAATGATCAACTCTTCTTGCAGGAATATGTGGCTCAGTGAAGATTAGTATGGAAGTTAAAACAGTTAAAACATTGAGTAAAGTTGTGGGAAAAAGAGAAAAGAATCCAGAATCACATAAAATTAGATAAGCTCGAGGAGGATCTACATGCCTATTATCAGAAGAAAACTTAGGGACTGATGAGTACATAAGTAGAACTACAAATAAAGTTTCTAGAGGAAGAGCGCAATAAACAACTATAGGTAGAAGGCGAACTTTGGAGACAAGAGAGAAGAGCATTTTGGATTAAAAGTGGAGATCAAAATACAAAGTTTTTTCATCAATATGTCAGTCATAGAAAGAACAATAAACATATATGGGAGATCCTGGATGAGAATGGCCTAGTCCATTCTGGATAGGAGGCACTGAAAAAAGAAGCATCCAGACATTTAAGAAGTTTCTTTGAGGATTCGGGACAAAACACTATTACTGATCAGGTTTACACAGTTAGGCTCTTTCCCCGCTTAGTTGAAGAGGATGATTCACAATATCTTGAAAAACCCTGTACCAAGGAGGAAATTTGTGATGTCCTAAAAGGTTTTTCCAAGGACAAGATCCTAGGGCTAGATGGATGGACAATCAAATTCTTCATCTATTTTTTCGACTTGGTTGGGCATGATCTGCTGGAGGCAGTTGAGGATTCCAGGTGAAGAGGTGAGGTGATTAGATATTTAAACTCAACTTTCCTTGCTCTAATTCCAAAAGTCAATAAGCCAAATTCTTTTGGTGACTTTATACCTATAGCTTTGTGAAATCTGTGCTATAAAATTATTGCAAAGATCATTGCAAATAGGATTAGACCTATTCTCTCACAAACTTTTTCTGGAGAGAAATTGGGGTTTCTAAAGGGAAGACAGATTCTGGATGCAATTGGTATTGCACAAGAATGTTTACACAACATCAAGTCGAAAAAATTAAAGGATTTGATATTGAAGCTTGATCTAAAGAAGTCTTATGACTGTATAAACTAAGAATTTTTAAGGTTGACTTTACTACACAAGGGATTTGGCCTTCTGACCACCAATTGGATAATGATTTGTGTGATCACTACTACTTACGCAGTCCTAATAAACAAGGAGACTACTCCCTTCTTTCAGAGCGACAAAGGTTTAAGACAAGGATGTCCTCTTTCGCCTCTGTTGTTTATTCTAGTGATAGAAGGACTTAGCTTATTACTAAAGAAAGGACATGCTGAAGGGAAGATGACATGAGTCAAGGTATCCAGATTAATCAAGATTCTCCATGTTTATTTTTGTGGAAGATGTACTCATTATGACTAGGGCGTCAATTCAGGAATGAAAGGAGATCGACGAAATTTTAAAAATCTTTTGTAGAGCAACGAGTCTGATGGTAAATCTACTAAAGTCAACTTTTCATTATTTTGGAATACAACATGAGGTATTAGACTCTTTCAAGGAATTCTTCGCTTACAACTTTGCTGACCTTTCTGAAGGGTTTAAGTATCTTGGCTACTTTCTTAAGCCTGATAATTACAAGGCTGAAGATTGGCGTTGGTTAATCACAAAGTTTGAAAAAATAATTGGCCATTGGTGTAATCGTTGGCTCTCCCTAGGTGGTCATTATGTTCTCATTAAAGCAGTCCTTGAGAGCTAGCCTGTATATTGGATGCCCTTGGCAAGTATCCTGACATCTGTTCTTAACATGATCAGACAATTAGTATTGACTTTCCTATGGTCGGGTAGCAGTGAAAAACAACACTTTCACCTTTGGATATGGGAGAACTTTGCAAAACCTAATCATTTTGGAGGTTGGGGTGTAAGGAACATTTATCTTTTCAATAGATCATTGGTGGCTAACACTCTATGGTGAGTTTTGATGAAGGAAGGCATATAACATAGGTTCATAAAAGATAAATATCTCCCTTACTGCTTGGTGTCTACTTGGCTAATATCGACCACAAAAAAAAAAAAAAAAATTGCTTCCCATACCTGGAGAAATATTTTAAAGTCTTTACATCTTTTAACTCATTGGTTAAAATGGAGCCCTAGTTTTGGTCATTTGGTAATAATTGGCAAGGATATGATTATGGGAATGGGTAATGCCTCTTTTCTATCTCAATAACTCTTAGCTTCTTTAAACCAGAGAAATATTCACTATCTTTATAAGGATAGTAGAGCCATTCGACCCAGAACGATATGCTCTCACTGGAAAGAAAGTGTTGATCTTGGTCTCATGGGATATCAGGCAAAAGAATGGGACATTTTCTGTAGGGATTTGATTAGATCTGGTGTACAATTGTAAGATATACCGAATGAGATGAAATGGATCGAGGGTGACAAATCGGGCACACTATCTGTAAAAAATTTTTACTGCTCCTTAGCATCAAAACTTTGGCACCAACCCATTGGTGGATGGAAGAAAAATTTGTGGACCTTCAACTATGCACCCAAAATAAAATTATTCATCTGGTTATTTGTGGAAAATAAAATTCTTACTTGGGATAATTTACAATGTAAAGGTTGGATTGGGCCTAGTATTTTCCCTTTATGTCTAAAGAATCCTGAGATAGTTAAGCCTCTGTTGGTAAAATTCTCTTTTACTAAACAAGTGTGGTCAAGGATTAAAAGAGCACTAAACTTAAAGTTTGTTTGGGAGGGTTCCACTTTGAACGCTTTTTTTGAAAGTTGGAACAAACAAGCTTCTATGTACCCTTCTCTTGCCTCTATTATTAGTTAGCAAGTATGGTTGGAACTTGACAAAGTTTTATTTGAAAATGGAAGTCCTTCTATTCAATCGATGGTTTGCAAGTCTCTTGGAGGAGTTGGCAGACATAATGATAAGTAGAAAGTGCAAGCTACTAGATCCATTATGTCCTTATCCAAAGATATTTTTACAATGGGATGGTTCGATGGAGCATCTCAAACAAATGGACAACAAATAGGTGTCGGAGGGGTGATAAGGATCAATGAACACATGACTTATAAGTGGACTTTCAACTGTGGTCCAGGTACTAATACTAGGGCAAAAATATTGAGTGTTTGGGCAAATCTAACACTGGCTTCTTGGTTACATATCTTAGAACTACAAGTATTTGGAGATTCAAGAATCATCATCGACTGGTTGAACAACAAAGGGAAATTGTAGGTAATCTCTCCGGATTGTTGGAAGGATAGAATTAGAGATCTCAGTAAAACGTTCAACACTATAATCTATTCACACATATACAAAGATTGTAACAAGGAGGAATATATTTTATCCAAGCAGGCAATCTTGATGCAAGAAAGAAAGATAGCTTATAATCATTGGGAAGAGGGAAATGAGGGCCCCACCTTGTTCTTAAACCTCTTTTAGGTTTCTATCGGTGAAAGTATTGATACTTTTTTGTTGTTTCTGTCTCTACAATAGAGATAGATGTTGTCTCTAGGATGATTATTTTTGAGGTTGGTCTTTTGAATATGTGGGGACAATATTGGGTCTAGGGTATTTTTACTTTTTACATAAGCCTGCGTGTTGGTATCAATTATCTCTTTTTTATCTCTGGTCTAAAGTGGATATAGATGTTTTTCAGCTTATGAGTACAATTATATAATATAATATAGAGAAATTTTATGTTGAAAAGTTATTTGTGAAATAAACCATTAACATGAAAGGTAATAGGTTAATAACCCTAGCCACCTTAACATGAAAGGTAATCGGTTAATAATCCTTCCCCTTGTTGGAAAAATACTATGTAACCTCAAATATTATTGGATACTCACTTACACATATTGGATTCACTTATACAATGGTAGATTGTGGTGTATGGAATGACATTAAACTTTTCGAGTACCTCAACTAAACATTCTTGGTAGTGTAGGAACATTATCATATTTTTTCTTATGTAAGATTTTAACCACTCGCATCCATTGTTACATAAGATTAGAACCATTTTAATTTGTTTTTACATATGCACTATTTTGTAACAATAGAATTATTCCAAGGAATTGATCCTACTTGAAGTCGTAACATATCTTAGCTACACAATCGAGCTTGTTTAATCTTTAGTTCAAGTTTTATTTTTTAATCATTTTTGTGTCTTTAAGTTCATGTTGAGTGCAATGAGTAAGCATGTTATCCAAAAATAAATTTAATTTTTATAATGATATGATTATTATACATAAAACCAAAATTTACATGATAATTATAATTTTTTTAATTAAAATAATCATTAATAACATAATAAAAAATTTATATGGTAATTATAGCGACATTCAATGTATTTCTTGCCCAATATGTGTACAAGATGCATTTGCAGGGTATTTTTTGGTTCGACTTGAATCACATTTCAATCGATAACATGATTAACATCAGGTACATATTTCTTAAGTAGTGAAATATGAAACACATTATGTACAGTCATAGATGCAGGTAGTGCAAGCATGTATGCAACTGGCCCAATCCTTTCCAGGATCTCAAATGGCCCACAAAATCTTGCTGCCAACTTGGCGCAACTTTCCAGCTTCAGGGAACTCCTGTTAGTTTTCACTTTCAGGAAAACATGGCCACCCACTTTGAATTCTCTATGGGTTCTGTTACTGTCAGCGCAACTTTTCTGCATATCCTAGGCAGCTTTCAGATTCCGTTTAATTTTTATCATTTGATCTTCCATCTCTTTGAGCAGTTTAGGCCCAACGACTACTCTATCAGCTGGATTATCCCAGTGAGATCCAATGCAAACGGGAAATAAATTTAATTTTTATAATGATATGATTATTACAAACAAAACCAAAATTTACATGGTAATTATAATTTTTTTAATTAAAATAATTATTATAAACCCAACCAAAAATTTATATGATAATTATAACAACCTCCAATGCAAACGGGAAGGGAATCTTTATAACATAAATAAAATATATAAAATTTAAATAATATAAGTAAGTATTACAACATCCTATACAAACACGAAGGAAGGAAATCCTTATAACATAAATGAAATATATAAAATTTGAATAATATAAGTAATGATTTACAAGACCTTTCATGTTGATGTAAATATCATTCATTTTTCATAAAGGGTGAAATATAAATATGAACTTTGTGGCAAAATTATTATTATTGATTATTATATAAGGTATTAATTAGTATGTAATGTATCAATATATAATATATAATGTAAATTTATTTACATTATGTAGGTCTTCTTCTTTAGAGGATGTTTTCTTGTGAAAGCATAGTTAGGAAGAGTTACACTTTATTTTTTATTATTTTTAACTTTTTTCACGATGAAATGTGTTAAATGAGGACATAAGATGGTAATATTTTAAAAGGTTTAGATAATATTGTTGCATTATGGAGAGATAGATTCACCCTAAGTTAATTTTTTTTGCGATTGGATTGTGCATTATTTTATGAGGACTTTTTTTTATTGTTATTTTCAATATATTTTTTGGAAATAAGTTGAACTCTCATCTTGATATCTAGGATGTTTTTGGTTGATGTTGGAATGATGTTTGTTCCCTACAATGGATTTTGTGATTAGGATGATGATAAGGTCTAACAATTGAGCTTTCTTCTGATATACAAGATTAAAAATTTGATGCTTTAATGCTCATAGATGTGTCAACACCCATGAGTTGAAATACCATCTCGTGGGTAGTTATGGATGGATCTTCAATTGTAGCTAGATTTTCAAATGTCACTTTGTCATTCAATGGCTTGACTTTATTGACAATAGATAAATCTTCACTAGTGATACTTGATTTTTCATCTCTGATTACCTCCATGAGAGTTTTTCTATATATTTCTTGTACCTTGACTTATGACACCATTGTTGACTTAATTGGACTGATTAACATTTCTTTATTGACATCTGAAAAACATATTTTCCCTTTTCCTTAATTTTTTTTTATCTTTATTAGAAAAAAATCATTGACTTTTTAAATAGCATATTTCCTTGTACTTGTGTGATATGGATTTGTCATTTTTTTTCTTGACATATTGATTTTCTTTGTTGAGATTCATGGTATATATGATATCTTATGACTTTATGTTCCAATCTTATGAGATACTTATTTATAGGTTTTAATTTGTTATTTTCAAGGGATTAATTAGCCATTCTCTTTTGAATTTCTTCCCCCATTGTGTCATTTCATTATGATATTATCCCACCTTAATTTTCATACGTTGCAATTTCATTTTGATATGATTATGTCATTGTTAAAACCAAACATATGCAATGAAAATATCATAATTTGAATTGTTTTCCTTAGTACTAAGTAAACACACAAGAGTGCAACGAACTCATTAATAATTAATGATATGCAATTTAAATAGTACTTCACTCTAATAAATTGATTTTCTTTTATAATTTAATTTGGGGTTGTTACATATCAAATTTCCACACCTAGGTACTTCGCCCTAAGTGTCGCCAGTGTCGTAAAAGTGTCATATGCACCTTGCTAAGTGTCGCATACACCTCGACACCATGAAATAATATATGTCACAATCCCTAGTCAATGTGGAGGAGAAATATATTATATGAAGGTTAAAATACTATGTGCACATGAATTATTATTAATATTCATGAAACGGAAATTAATTTAGTGTGAGAATCCACCTCACATTTGGTTTCCTATTTTTTAGGGGAGGTTGAGGATCTCATGGATGGTTGAAATATTTCCTCCTTAAAATAATTGAGAGATATTTCCTCCCTAAAATCCTTAAGAGATATTTTCTCCCTAAATATATTGGAGATCCCATTTTAGTGGATCTGATGAGTGATCCTCTCCATGGTGGTTAAGCCTCCAAATCCTATATAATGAGGGTTTTCCATGGAGAAGAGAGGTAGATTAGGTATCAAACTTATGATCTTGGGAGGAATCTTTTGGATATCAAACTTATGATCTTGGGAGCCTCGTGCAAGGGCTAGATGAGGAGGACTTAGAGAGACTACTACAATTGCATCTACAGATTGTAAGTGTCTTTTCAATGTTCTCATTAATATATGTTTGACCTATTTCCTTCTAGTTTATGTATCTTTACATATGCTTGTCTACTTATTTATAGGTTTTAATTTGTTATTTTCAAGGGATTAATTAGCCATTCTCTTTTGAATTTCTTCCCCCATTGTGTCATTTCATTATGATATTATCCCACCTTAATTTTCATACGTTGCAATTTCATTTTGATATGATTATGTCATTGTTAAAACCAAACATATGCAATGAAAATATCATAATTTGAATTGTTTTCCTTAGTACTAAGTAAACACACAAGAGTGCAACGAACTCATTAATAATTAATGATATGCAATTTAAATAGTACTTCACTCTAATAAATTGATTTTCTTTTATAATTTAATTTGGGGTTGTTACATATCAAATTTCCACACCTAGGTACTTCGCCCTAAGTGTCGCCAGTGTCGTAAAAGTGTCATATGCACCTTGCTAAGTGTCGCATACACCTCGACACCATGAAATAATATATGTCACAATCCCTAGTCAATGTGGAGGAGAAATATATTATATGAAGGTTAAAATACTATGTGCACATGAATTATTATTAATATTCATGAAACGGAAATTAATTTAGTGTGAGAATCCACCTCACATTTGGTTTCCTATTTTTTAGGGGAGGTTGAGGATCTCATGGATGGTTGAAATATTTCCTCCTTAAAATAATTGAGAGATATTTCCTCCCTAAAATCCTTAAGAGATATTTTCTCCCTAAATATATTGGAGATCCCATTTTAGTGGATCTGATGAGTGATCCTCTCCATGGTGGTTAAGCCTCCAAATCCTATATAATGAGGGTTTTCCATGGAGAAGAGAGGTAGATTAGGTATCAAACTTATGATCTTGGGAGGAATCTTTTGGATATCAAACTTATGATCTTGGGAGCCTCGTGCAAGGGCTAGATGAGGAGGACTTAGAGAGACTACTACAATTGCATCTACAGATTGTAAGTGTCTTTTCAATGTTCTCATTAATATATGTTTGACCTATTTCCTTCTAGTTTATGTATCTTTACATATGATTGTCTACTATAGATGAATTTGTTTAATCTAGTATTCTAGAGTAGGAGTTTCCTCGTGTCTCTTTGTTGTCCGTGGTTTTGCAGGTATCAAGCTGTGCAAACGAGTTTGGAGATCAAGCTCAAATTGGAGAAGCAAGGAAAAACACTGAAAATAGGTGCATCACACCCTTTCTCCCTCTCTCTCTTTTCAACTAGTTAAGAAAATCTCAAAGGGATCTTAGTGTCCATTTGCATCTTTTTGTCTCGGTATTAGGGGTCTAGAATCTGAGGGAAGATCTACCTGTCCGCAGGGGGATTTTTCTATAATAGAAATTGGCGACTCCACTGGGGAAGGACATTGACTTGTATTTCCTTGGATCGTCTTTGTATTTTTCCCACTTTTAGATCATTTTTATTTTTTGTTCTAGATCTATTTTCTTTCCCCCCTCTTCATTGACAATTTCACAAAATTCTAGGAATTCTGAGTGAATTGTTTTGAGTTTTAAGCCTTTGTTCTACGTTTCTAAGAAGGGTAGCACTACCCTAGAGTGTATATCAGAGCATTTATCTATAATCAGTGCTCCCCTGCAGTGTATATCAGAGCGTTGCAATGATCTGTGCCCTTGAAAACAAGAGCGTTGATCTCTTTTTTGGTGATTTATGCCCTTTTCTACTTAGTTTTTCCTAGTCTATCTTGCAGAGATTTTGTCCCAGAGTCTGTACTTTGTCTTGTGGCTTTGTTTGGGTTGCTTTTGTTTTGAAGAAACTAGCTATTGCATTTAGTGTATCTTTGAAATAAAAAGTTTTAATTTCTTACTTTGCATTAGATTAGGGGCATCTTTGCATTTGAAGTAGTGAAATTGCATGGTTTTTGGCCAAGGATTGTGTATTGGTGTACAGTCTCTTTGGCTCATTTCTTTAGGATCTTGATATTGATGATTTTAATAAAATCTTGGGACATTGTGCATATGGGAATGATAAACGTTTTCTCCTTCTCGTAATATAGCATTCATCAAAGTGAAATATTTACATCTTCATTTCTTTGCATAAGTTTAGAGTCAGTCAAAACATCATTTAGTCCATGCCATTTTCCTCTTGAGTAACAAAATCTTAATAAAATTTATGTGTTAATTAAAATCTACCTAGAAACTTTTGTTTCTACGTCTCTTTGCAACCTACATTAGGTTAGTTGTAGGGATTTGGAATATGTGTGAAAGATAAATTTCCAAAGCTGTAAACAAACATAGAATCTTGAGTTAGGGAGTAGTGAAATCCATTTACTACATTTTGTCCTGGGAAGCCCTTCTCACACAAGGGTCAATCACGAGGTCGCATTAAGACCAACATAGTTACTAACCCTACTTTGTTGTTCTTGGTGTAGTGGTTGCATGTATTATTGGGGGTCACTTGAGAAAACAACCATGTGCGGGCCTTCTCACGTTGATTTCAAGCTCAGTTACCCTGCCCTTGCATGTATATCGGATTGTTGACTATTTCCCCAGACATCATTGTTGTATTTGGTAACCTTAGTGGCTTTTCTTTAGGGTCAATACACAATATGATGGTGAAGGGGAAAGTCTTCGATGTACCTGGAATTGACGTTGGCCAAACTCACTTAGCCTCCTTAGAGGGTAAATCCATGTCTATTGTGTGGAAGCTTTCATCAAGGCGTAAGTCCATTAAGAAGTTCATCAACATAACTTTTCCACCCGCTCTATTTCATCCCGTCCTTACATTGTTCTCCCGATGTTGGATTTCATCACCAAATAGTGCATTCATTGTGAGAAGGTTTTGTTTGTTTTCTTGCTTCCTAGATTTTTAGTGTGTGTTGTTTGTTTCCCCTAAAAGACTCTAGGTTGGATATGTGTTTAATGAAGTCAGTTTTCGGAATGACCAATGAAGCAACACCTACTCTGAGGGAACCTTTTTTTTTTCCTTCTTACAGAAACGTTGGTCCTCCTCACATCACTAATTCGAGCCTTCCAGGTCTCACAATTGGGTTACTAGTATGGTTGTTTTCCACTCTGGTAATCCTGAATGCAGCGAGTGCTTTGGTTGTAAGCACTTCCCCCCAATAAAATCAACCTCATGTTGATCCTTCACCTTCTTCACCAATAAGATCTTCTTCGCCTTCTTCACTTGCAAGGTCTTCTTTCGTTTCATCTTCTTTGTTGAGTGAAAGCTCTGAAGCTAGTAACTTGTTGAATAAGAAGAAGAAGAAATAGAATATTAAGAAGAACAAAAATAAGCAAGGGTCCAAACTTCCAACTACTGCGAGACATGTTGGAGAACAACTAGTTATTTTTAATCATGATGGGATTGTTGATGATGCCAAGATCACCCAAAAAACCTGTAATCCAAAGTACCCTTGTAGGATTTGTAAGGGTAACCACTTTCTGAGGGATTTCCCTGGTCTCCCCAAGGTCTTAGAAATGTGTTCTTCCATGTCATCAGCCCCTGGAGTACATGTTGGTGATACTCCGTCAACTAGTGACGTTAAGGTTGGTAAGAAGAATATAAATGTCAAATTTCCTTGCTTGTTATGTGAAGGTGATCATTACTCTCACCTTTTCCCTCGTATGGATGAGGCTTCTTATCTTTTGGAAAAGATTAAAATTTCATCTGGTGATCATGAGATCTATCTGAACCCATCGTTAGTTCATGGACTGGTCAATCTGGTTCCATCCCCGGTCAGTCTGGTTGATCAGGTGGTCAATTTGGTTTCATCCTCGGTTGAACCACAAACCAAAGTAGTTGATTCAGTTCCATCATCGATAAACCCCACTCTTCATCTCAACAATGAAACCCAAGTGACTGATCCAGTTCTATCATTGATCAACCCAAATCCTCCCTTGAAGAGTTCCAAAGTTGTCGATCTGGTTCCATCATTGGTCGATCCCACTCCTCCCTTAAAGAGTGTAACCAAAGTGGTCGATATGATTCCATCGTCGATCGATCCCACTCCTCCCTTGAAGATTGAAACCAAAGTGGTCGATTAGGTTCTGTCATTGGTCGATCCCACTCCTCATTCAAAGAGTGATGATGTCACTCAAGTCTACCTCGTTAATACTGATTCACTAGGATAAGGGGGCACTCTGCCTGTCCTTATGGCACCCCCTTCGAGAAATCATATGATTTCTATTAATTGGAATCATTTGACAGAACCTCGTCTTCCTTATTACATGCCTTTACAAATCACCGTACAGGTTTGTGATAGGAATATGCCTAACACTGTAATAGACGAAGGTTCTTCTGTTAGCATCTTATCTGTGAATTATTGGCAAGATTTTGGTTCCCCACAGCTTGCGCCTATGACTCAGAATCAGTTGACCTTTGACAGATGAGTTAGTCAACCTTTAGGGATCCTTTTTCAGTTTCCAGTTACTTTGGGAGGAAAAATGGTCTATGTTGATGTGATGGTAGTTCACGACCCCTTGGAATTTAACCTGCTCCTTGGGTGAGACTATGTCTATGTTATGAGAGCTTTTGTGTCCACTCTCTTTCGAGTGATGTGTTTCCCTCACAACAAAAACATAGTAATGATCGACCAACTTTCACTCATTGACCCTCATCTGATGGTCAACTATCCACCTTCCTTGAATGGTCCATACATGCCAGCGATGTCCGCCCCACCACAAGTCAATTATGTAACGACCTGCCCCATGCGTTCAACCCCACACAAGTGGGAATCTCTCTCTTCTCCTGACTTAAATCCAGTAGTTGACATGGTTATCTCTTTGATAGGGATATTGGAGCCAGATATCCCTACCCTTATCGAGGTCGTCGACATGTTTTCCTTCCAGAATGTTTTTCTTCCATCTAGCGAAGATATCTTGGAAGCCATGAATGATGTTTTTCCCTTGACATGTATTCCTTTCAGAGCATTTTCCTCTTGGAAGCCATGATCAAGAAGATGTAACGAACATAGTTTTTCTTTTCTGTGGCAAGCTCGTTAAAAAATGAAACAGAGGCTACGAGCATAGTTTTCCTCTATATAGCTGATCCGAAAATGGGTTGAGTACTACTCTCCCAAATGTTTACAATGTGAGGATCTTTAAATTGACTATGGCTTATACAGGTTTTATTGAGCATATTAGTTCATTTATCATAATGCATTAAAACACATAAACATAAGTAAATGAACATAGAATAGAGAAAGACACATGAAGGAAAATAAGAGAGAGACAACCGATGTTGATAACGGAGTTCACCCCTCCACCTCTGGGGCTACGTCTCCAGACCTGCTCCAACTAGAATGCAGATCTTCTATATTCCTTCTTCAAAGTGAGCTCTCAAAACTCTCTTACATTCAAGGACTATGGCTTATCATTAGCTCAACACTATGGCTTTCAATAGCTAAGCACTCTCTCCTCCTCTTCTCAACATGGCTCACATAAGGAATATATATAGTTTTTCCTTACTCACTCTCCAACTAAGAGCATTAATTACAAGATCCACAATTGTAGGATCTGATTACAAAGAAGGAAAAACAGGATCCTTAAAAGTAGGATCTTCAACCATCTTAGGCTCAAAAATGGAAAAGTCTCAAAACCACCCAAAGACTTTCCAACCATGCCCTTGTTAACACATGCAATTAAAAACTCAACCACAGTCATTAAAAGATATTTACGGATCAATAGCAAGCTCATTAAAAAATGAAACAAAAATTTAGGGATTGAACCCAAAGCCATGAGAATAGTTTTACTTATTTGTGGCAAGCTCGATAAAAAATGAAACTAAGGTCTTGAGCGTAGTTCTTTTCTTGTGTAAATCTCGTTAAAAAATGAAACAATCACCTCCCCCATTGAGTCGAGTCTTTTCACTAGATCTCGTAGATATCGAGTTGAGTCTTTAGCTAGATCTCGTAGATGTCGAGTCAAGTATTTCATTAGGTCTCATATTTGAACCTTCCTTTCATCCACCCTTATCCTTTTTCTCCATTTGATATAGATATTGGTGACAACCTCAAAGTTGGTGAATGAAATGAAGCTTGGGGGGATGTGTCTCTAGGCTTTGATTATCATTCAGGAGTTAAGCCACTAGCTTTTCAAGTTGGGGGCAGAGTACCAACCATCCATGGGTATCCCTACCTTTGGAAATTACATTGGGAATTTACAAGAATAAATTTAATTTTGTTTCAAGCTTCTGTAAAAATGAAACTAATACCGATCTTAGTCTTTCTTCTTTCTCATGCTTGTAAATACATGAGAATGGGAACGAGTAAACTTTTATCACTTTTTCGTACTCGTAAACGTTATGTGAAAAATGACCCCCTTGGAGTGTCCTTTAAGATATTTTCAGACTCTCTAAACATGAAAATATTGTCAAGTGATCTTGCTTCCTTTCACACTCGTTAAAAGGCTTGAAAGGGCGTCTTTCGAGAGGTATTTTATCACTTTTTTCGACTTCGCGAGACTAAAATTACAAAAAATTACAACCCTGGAGTTGCCTTTAAGTTCTTTTCAGACTCTCTAAACATGAAAAACCAYCGAGGTTTCCTTCTCTGGACTCGCTAAAATACACATTGAAGGGCCCATATGTGGAGGAACCATTACTTCTTCCATTTTGTTAAACAAAGGAAGAKGAACTTACCGACGATGAGTTATATCGAGCATATGTTACCCTCCTCAAGCTCGTTAAATTAAAAAGAGGTACTCAACTATCTGGGTGGGGGGGAAATTGAAGGAAGTGGGTCAAGTTTTTGAGAATCCTTTATGGTATTTTTTGACGCCCTTGAACATGGCACTTGTTTGCGTCCCGTCTTATAGTTGGGTAATTTGCTTGTCTCTGAGTCATACAAATTCCATGTCTCGCCATAATTTTGTGTCTAGTCGAAGAGTACTCTTACTGTCGTCACATTACATGCTCGATAATCATATAGTTTATGCTTCCAAGTCAGTTGTCATGCCTCATCATGTTCAAGGGAAGTTTTCACTTCAAACTATCCATCTGCATTATTTCTAATTTCCATTTCCTATGTCAGTCCATACTCATTCGATTCACCATCTTACATTAATTTCCTATGTCAGTTTTGTGTTGATGATGGGGGATACATAAAGGCCCTCCTTCGACGAGTCTATTCCTATTGACTTCAACACTTAATCCATGAATTATACTTAGAAACCAGTTAGTACCTTGGGACCTGCATGCCTCAGTGGTAGGCCTCCTCACTTCCGATAGTATGTTTTCATCATTGACCTCTGATTGGATGATTCCACGAATGTTCGATGTCATCTCATTTATTCACATTCATCGGAATGTAGTAGGGTACCTTGGGAGTCATTGAAATCATTAGTTATTTACCTCGCACTTAATAATGATTTACCTCAATGATTGGTAGTCAAGTGGTTTCTACCATGTTCGAAATCAAATCATCTATTCACATGTCTAGATTCGTACCACATCGGGATTGGGACGAAGACCCTAGGTTGAGCATTCACTCTGTCATTTTCTTTTCCCATGTTGCGAAGGATATCATTTGAGCATGATGATATATATATATATATATATTGTCACATAGATACACATTGTATTGGTTCATGGCTATGTTTTATCATCTCGTAGCTCCACTGTGTATTTTTCATGGCTATGATCAGTTCATGTCATGGAGGCATGGATCCACATTGTATCTCTGGTGGCTATATCCTTAACCAATATGTTTCATGGATCCATAGTATATTGATCAGTGGCCATGCTTTGAGTCATATTGTATTCCGAGCATAGGTATGCTTGCCTTAGAAATGGAACATATATTAATATTGTTTGATGGTTATTTGCATCTTCTTCTAGGTTATCCAACTCTGCGCCCTTGCATTAAAGAATTGTAAATTTTTTCGGCCATCAATTTCTCTTCTGACCTCACACTTTAGGGGGCATACTGTTACACATCAAATTTCCACACCTAGGTACCTCGCCCTAAGTGTCGCAAGTGTTGTAAAAGTGTTATATGCACCTTGCTAAGTGTCGCATACACCTCGACACCATGAA
This sequence comes from Picea mariana, assembly GCA_032191745.1. Taxonomy (NCBI): domain Eukaryota; kingdom Viridiplantae; phylum Streptophyta; class Pinopsida; order Pinales; family Pinaceae; genus Picea; species Picea mariana. Next base: position 18,180 of record JASDQU010105227.1, read on the forward strand.
ATAACATATGTCACAATCCCTAGTCAATGTGGAGGAGAAATATATTATATGAAGGTTAAAAGACTATGTGCACATGAATTATTATTAATATTGATAAGAAGGAAATTAATTTAGTGTGAGAATCCACCTCACATTTGGTTTCCTATTTTTTAGGGGAGGTTGAGGATCTCATGGATGGTTGAAATATTTCATCCTTAAAATCCTTGAGAGATATTTCCTCCCTAAAATCCTTAAGAGATATTTTCTCCCTAAATATCTTGGAGATCCCATTTTAGTGGATCTGATGAGTGATCCTCTCCATGGTGGTTAAGCCTCCAAATCCTATATAATGAGGGATTTCCATGGAGAAGAGAGGCAGATTAGAGGTATCAAACTTATGATCTTGGGAGCATCGTGCAAGGGCTAGACGAGGAGGACTTGGAGAGGTTGTTGCAATTGAATCTACATATTGTAAGTATCTTTTTAATGTTCTCATTAATATGTGCTTGGCCTATTTCCTTCTATTTTATGTGTATTTACATATGATTGTCTATTGTAGATGAATTTTTTTAATCTAGTATGCTAGAGTAGGAGTTTCCTTGTGCCTCTTTGTTGTCCATGGTTTGCAGGTATCAAGCTGTGTAAACGAGTTTGGAGATCAAACTCAAATTGGAGCAAGAGAGGAAAAACACTGTAAATAGGTGCATCACACCCTTTCTCCCTCTATCTCTTTTCAACTAGTTAAGAAAATCTCAAAGGGATGTTAGTGTCCATTTGCATCTTTCTGTCTCAGTATTAGGGGTCTAGAATCTGAGGGAAGATCTACCTGTCCGCAGGGGGATTTTTATCTAACATGGGTTGAAGCTTCAATTAAAAAATGATATTATAAACTATTAAAACTATATTATAATGTATCGAAATCCTTTTAATAGTAAATCATGATCTTTTTGTCTATCAATTTTTCTTCAATGAAATGTATATTTGGGAAACTCACTAGGCACTTTCCTTCATTCCGAGGATGGTATTTAGGGTAAGCTAATCATTGCAGATTTTGCAACCTAACCTAGCGGGGACATCGAATGAGGCCCACAATATTCACATAGGAATCCAACCCAAATATTTAACCCCACAATATCATGCTTATAATCTACTACACTCAACCACTTGAGCTAACCCACCAAACTCACCTTCTTGTTTATCTTACTTTTAGAGAGGTATTCATGATCTCAATATGATTTAATTTCTCCCTTTTATTCCTTATATGTCCATGTGTTTGAATCATAAATAATGGTGATGGTCTATTCTTCTTTCCATTCACAATTTGTGGAAATGAGTAACTCTTTGTCGATTCTATTGGAAATGGTAACTATGACAATTATTTGTGGTCTTGATTAACAATTTTCCATGAGCCTCTTCTTGACTGGTGTTCATAAATATTAATTGTATTAAGAAGAATGCATACAAATGTTTTTATCACCATATGAAATGAGATTATCAATTATTGTGCACACTACTCTCTTTTTGTGCCATCTTGTTTTGTAATTACCCAACAAATTCTTATGGATGGTGATTTGATGAACTTTAATTGATAACACATATTTTCTCAATGTGTGGCTTTCAATGATTGTTATGGATTTTCCCCCAATTTCATAGCCATATTACAATGGATTTTATGCATTGAATGCTAGCAGATTCTTATGGCTTCTACATAAAATATCAGAGATCAATTTTTGATATGTCAGTAGAGGGAACCAATGATTGTATGGAGGATATGATCTTGTTCTCATAGAAATTCCTAATGTTTCTTCTTGTTTGAATTAATTATTTTTCTTGTGATTGATTATGTTGATCAATTGTATTTCATGTATAGCAATAGGATGGTCTTCACATGATACTTCTAATCTTTTAATTTTTCTCAATGAATATTTATTCCATGATATGCTTTAGAGATAAAAAAAAATCAGGCACAAGTTCGTTTTCATAAAATAAACCTATTCACAAAAAATAAGAGAAATTTGACCATAAGTCAATAGGGTGATCCCATGAAAATAAGCCCAAGTTGGGCTTTGATGTCCAAGACCTCTCATGATAGTATAAATATCATTGACTCATCATGATGAAGGTTATGAATTTTGAATAATAATAATAATAATAATAATAATAATAATTTATTTTTAAGGTCATGACCAAGCCAGACACCAAATTGGTGTATGATAACCCCCTTGTTTGTGGGACAAGGGACCCCCTTCGCGCAGGGATTTCATTGCTAAATTATACGAAAGTGTACAAACCCTTCCCTCTGAATTTGAACCCATGACCTCCTAGGAGGAAACACATGATATTAACCATTAGGATCACTCAAGTTGTACAATGTACAATGTATATTTATGTACATGTATATCCTTCCCATAAGGATACTTCATCCTCGAAGAATAGTTAGGAGACCTATGTCTTTTCTCCTACATCTAGTTCTTTAGCTACTTTGGATGATGTGATGAATAAGGAAACAAGACAACAATATATTCAAAGGTTTGAACAACACAGTTGCATTATGGAGGGATCAGTCCACCCTAAGTTGATTTTCTTTGATATTGTATTGTGCAACATTTTATGAGGACTTGTTCAATTGTTGTTTTCAATATATATTTGGAAACAAGTTGAATTAAATATTCATATATAGGAATGCATAATAAATTTTATTTTGGTTGATGATGGAATGATGATTGTTCCTTGCAATGAATTTTGTGATTAGGGTGATGATAGGGTCTAACAATTGAGCTTCCTTATGATCTATGAGAATAAAAAAATGTTGTAATGTTCATTGTTGTGTTAACATGTGACCATTGAGTCAAGATACAATTTTGTAAGTGGATATGAATGAATATTCAAATGTAACTAGATATGCAAGTGTTTCTTTGTCACTCAATGAATTGACTTCATCTATGATATATATATCTTCTTCCACTACTACATTCAGAGTAAAAAAATAACGTTCTTACAACATTTTTAACATCGAAATCAACCTTTTCCATAATTTTTCTTATTTTCTTTTTATTTTACATTCGGAGTAAAAAAACAACGTTCTTACAACATTTTTAACATCGAAATCAACCTTTTCCATAATTTTTCTTATTTTCTTTTTATTTAAATAGATAGAAACAAACATCAATATAGAGGCATCATTATTGATACCACAACAATATATATACATTTATCATGTCAATATGCCAACAAGTTTATAATATTCATTCCCATGGACAAGTCGATACATCATCGTATAAATAAGCTCACTAAAATGAAAAAAGTGTAGCTACCTCACCAAATAACAAGGCTATGTTAACAAAACAACATATTACCAAAAACATTGATATAGTGATGTTAGGATACTTATATGGAAAGCGACAAGGATTCTATGGAATTGACATTTACAATGGGTAAATATCAATATATCGCATTTATAAGGAGCATTTTACTATGCAATCCCCGCCCCACATCCTTGAAATTTTCCATTTGAAAATGACACTGCCAATGATTGGAAAAATGTTTCCTCTGGCCTTGTGTTCAATCTTGAAAATGATAACATTTCAAGGTCATACTAGCTTGACAACAGTGATGATTCACAACATCACTATGTAGTACGACCATACATCATCACTATTGTTGAACTAGTATGACCATGGATTGCCACATAAATAAGGAATAATAATCTAAAACATGAACAACAACATCACCTCCTCATGCATGCACTTTGATGATCCCATCCATATTCAGTAAGATTTCTTTGTGTTAATGCATATGGGCTTTCATTTGATCACATATGCATAACCTATTGAATTGACATTGTTCCTTGTTTGACGATGTATAATGGAGAGTGTATTTTGTTTGGCATCAAACAAAATACTCAAATCAAACACACCCAAACTATATGTGTGGGTGTGTGCATGTTTCAGATATGTGGCAAATATAATAAATAATTGGAAAATGCATAATTGAATAATTAGTACAACAAATAATTGATAAACACATTAAAAGATATAATACAAAAATTTGGACACATAAAAATATATCACATAATATCATAGTAAAAAATAAGTCATATAATATCATAGTCAAACGTCACATAATGAATGTCTAATTAAGCCTTCTATTAGTAGGTCATTTTTTTGTTTGTACATGTTGTAAGTGTTGGAGATAGAGGATGATCATATTAATCTTCAACATTTTCTTCGTCGTTTGTTTGATGACTCTAAGTGGTTTGCAATATGAGATATCCATGGACATCCTTGCTTAGAAGAAAATAAAATTAAACACTCAAACTAAACATGTCGATATCAATTCAACATAAAAGTTAACGATATTTTTGGATGAATCATTAAAATAATTCTCAAGATAAATACATTTGATACTTAGCATCACCATGAACAACTCTAAATTTTAATTCATCAACCTTATCACCATCCCTACCCTTATCACCATGACCACCATTGCCGTCATTAATGCCATCATCGAGATCCCTCTTTGCATTGTTGTTTGTGTCCACTTCATCGTCGTTGACATTTTCCCACTACAACACAAATATATATGGTGGAGATTAAAATGATAGAATCAATCATATAAATTATATCTTCAAAAATACATCCACAAATGTACCCCAATCCTAATTCTAACCCTAGAATTGTTGTATCACCCACGCTTCAATTTTACCAAGGCTTCTTAGCCCTCTTTAGAAAAAACTTTGAATTATTCTTTATTGGGCTCTTCGTCACATTCTTATAACTTATTGGTTGTTAAAATTGACAAACAAAACACAATTGAATTTGCGGACATATAGTAAAATATGATATAGCCATTGCATAAATGAATTCATTTGATGTTGAATTACATATAGATTTTTCACTTGATGTACCCTCTTGCACTCAAATGGTGGTAACCAAATTTGGTAATTTTGGCTTTGGTGTCTTTTTTAGTGTCCATTATGCTGTCAAATGTTATGTATTTTCTTATAAGAATTCTATATCAACAACTCACATGCAATAGT
>JASDQU010105227.1:23226-33314 GCA_032191745.1 Picea mariana
GTTTGAATTATTACTTGGCAATTTTTTTTTCCTTTGATATCCTATATTTTTTCCTGAGCATTAGCCCCTAGAGCTTCCCACTTGTGTTTTGATATCAACCAAGGACACCCATAATGAAGGATATTCATTAGTTTTCTTCACAATGTGTCCTGCACCTCTTGCACAAGGTTTACAACAATTGAATCAACATTGTGTTCATTGAATATCAATCCATACCATTACACCATGAACTTCCTAAGCTATTCTCTCAAAATTTTAAACCCTCAAGATCTATAAGACAATTTGATAGTCGGTGCAAAAGGTCTATATCCCTTTTTGTACAAGTCAACATAAAATTGATTACTCTTTGCATGGTAATCAATAAAATCAAGTTTAGTATAAGAGAAACGTAAAAAATAAACACATGATAAATAGATTATGTTACTTGTTACAAGTTACCAAGAAGTTGGATTTCCTTAAGGGGACTCCATCATTGTCCAAATGTGATTTTATGAGCATTTTCCTAGTGCTATAAACAACACTTAATGGAGAAAAAGTGCATCCAATACCAAGAGTGTGATGGTCAAATGGATGGTGTGGCGTCTCATCATGAGTGTTATACAACATTTTGTCGCAACAAGTAATACTTCTTATTCTCTGACATCTAAAGCATAGAAATTTGGAAGAAAATCGAGAGAAAGTCTTTTTGAGAAGGATCAACTCTAAAAAATCTCTAAATTACAAAGTTGTCACTTGTCGATTTCTATCAAGATGTGACAAATTGACTTGTTGCATGCAACATCACTGTAAGGTGTGACAATGTATCCTTTTGTTGAGGTTTAAGGGTGCAACAACCTTTGTACATGGGAGAAAAGAAGAAATTTCTGAAGATTCTAGAAGAGAAACTTCGATGAAGAGTTGTTTGCCGATTGGTTTGGATCTCACTTGTCTCTCCTAATTTAGTGAGAACCTAACCTCTCATCCTAACCTCCTTATGGATTCCTATCCAATCTATAATTGGAGGCATCTTCTAAGGGGAAAGGCTAATAAGTAATATAGAATAAGGGATGAGTAATAAAATAATGGTGAATTGATCCTTTTTATAGGTCTTTGTTTCTACAAAGCATTGGATCAATCTTGGAGCTACAATAAATAAGAAAAAACATCAAGCAAAAGGTATGGGTTATCTATCCTTTTGTATTTCATTTGAATCTAAGGAAAGGAGTGTGTTATGTCTTGTTTTGTTCTAGTTTCGAGTTCCCAAACGAAGGATATTTATTTATGTCCGCATTTATGAATTTATCCACAACAAAAATGGCAACCATACTGGGGATGATCTTCTAGATTTGTTCTCCTAGTTTGATTTATGTGCCCTATTTGAGTATTTCTGAGTCATCACCTAGCCTTGTTTGATCATTGGATCTAAAATTCCACTGAAGACTCTGAGAAATTTTTTATTTTTTTTCTGAGGTTTAGTTGATTGTTGCACCCTATTTTGAGGTACAGAGAGATGTTGTTGCACTGTGATATTACTTCGTCTTGCGACAACTAGACTTGTCAAACTAGCCTGCGACAACCTTGTGAAAAAAATATTTTTTAATTCTTCTTTATTTCCCAGATCTTTCATCTGATGATTGGAATGTATTTTTACTGATTCATTCATTGATTTACAAATTTCTTGATAATCTAGAGCTTCTTTTCACGATTGGAAGTTTTTCTTATTCTCTCTCATTTATTTTGAATTGAAAAGGGTATAATCTCTTAGTTGTGTCTTGGAGTTCTTTTCAATTTAAGATTTTATATTGTTTTTCTTGAGGGTTTTGGATAGTAACACAATAATACTTCTTCATTGAATGATTTGCTTTGAAGTTTTGGGTGGTTCATTTCTAAGCTTGCATTTTAAAGTGAAATTTCTAAGCTTGCATCAGGCTAGAAACATCGAGAAACCTATCACCAAAACTCGCAAACCCAAATTCCCTTGCAGGATTTGTAAGGGTGATCACCTTCTCCAGGATTTTCGTGGCATTCCCAAGGTTGTAAAAGTGTGGTCTCGGGTTTCTTCTCAATCTGCATAATCAACCACTATAGGTCATGCTGGTGACAACCTATCGACTAGCAATCAGGTTGGAAGTAAGAAGGATAAAGTCAAATTTCCTTGCTTTTTATGTAAGGATATGCATCACACCTACCTTTTTCCTCACATGGATGAAGCTTCATATCTATTGAACAAAAATGTTGATGACCAACAAAAAATTCCAACAACTTACCATAAACTCTCTCCCAACCCACCATTAGTTGATGAACTATTCATTCTCGTTCCATCCTCGGTTAGTCTGGTTGATCAAGTGGTCAATTTGGTTTCATCCTATGTTGATCCATTTGATAAAGTGGTCAATCTGTTTCTATCATCGGTTGATCCCACTCTTCCATTGAAGAGTGAAACCGAAGTGATTGATAAGATCCCATCATCGGTCGATCTCACTCTTCCATTGAAGAGTGAAACCCAAGTGGTTGATCCGGTCCCCCATTCAATCGATCCTACTCCTCCTTTGAAGAGTGAAGATGTCGCTCAGGTCTTTCTTGTTACTCCGTATTCCTTCGGACAAGGGGGCACTCCACCCATTCCAACAACACCCCCTCCAAGAAATGTGATTACCATTGATTGGAATTCTCTAACAGAACCTCGTCTTCCTTCTTACATGTCTTTCCAAATCAATGTTCTGGTTTGTGGTAGGAATATTCCTAACACTATAATAAACAAAGGAGATTTTGTTAACATCCTATCCTCAAATGCTTGGAAAGCTCTTGGTTCACCTCAACTTGCGTCGATGACTCATAATTTGTTGGGTTTTAGCATAAGGGTTAGTCAACCTTTAGGGGTCCTTCCTTAGTTTCTTGCTACTTTGGGGAGAAAAATGGTCTACATTGATGTGATGGTAGTCCATGACCCCTTGTACTTTAATTTTCTCCTCGAGCGAGACTATATTTACGCCATGAAATCTCTTGTGTCCACACTCTTTCGAGTGATGTGTTTCCCTCATAATGGAAACATTGTGACCATAGACCATCTTTCATTCATTGGCCCTCATATGATGGCCAACCATCCAAATTCCATGAATAGTCCTTACATGTCAGTGTTATCCACCCCGCCATAGGTCAATTATGTGGCAACCTATCCCATGCATTCAACTTCGAATAATAAGAAATCTCTCCATTATTCTGACTTAGATCTGGTAGTTGACATGGTGATATCTTCGATAGGGATTTTAGAGCATGATCTCTTTACCCCTATCACGACCCTTGACATGTATTCTTTCCAGAGTGTTGTTCTTCCATCTAGCGAAGATCTCTTGGAATCCATGATTGAGGTTTTTCCCTTGACATGTATTTCTTCCAGAGCATTATCCTCTTGAAAGCCATATATCAAGATGATAACTATGAGCATAGTTCCCATTTCTATGTCAATCTCGTTAAAATAATGAAACATAGTGTCTCAAGTAAAGTTCTTGTTTCTATGTCAAGCTCATTAAAAAATGAAACAGAGGTCTAGAACTCAAACCCAAAGGTTATGAGCATAGTTCTTTTCTTGTGTCAAGATCATTAAAAAATTAAATAACTACCTCTCCCGTTGAGTCGAGTCTCTCGTTAGAACTTGTACCTAAATATTCATTTCATCCACCTTGGTTAGTTGATCATCTTTCTTCCTCCCTCTTTGGTGAACATTTTTCTATTAATAATCATGAGTCTATTGGGTATAAAAATTGGTGATAGAATAAGAGTTTGTGAATGAAACAAAGCTTTGGGGGGAATGTCTCCAACCTCTAGACATCATGCTGGAGAAAATACACTAGATTCCATCACTCAAATGGGGGCAAAGTACCAACCACCCATGGGCATCCCTCTAGAACTTTGGAAATTACATTGGGAAGTTACAAGCATAGTTTTACTTTGTTTCAATCTTGTGTAAAAATGAAACCAATCTCGAGCTTAGTCTTTTTTCTTTCTCATGCTCGTAAATACATGAGAATAGGTTACCGAGCTCAGTATTTGTTCTTTATCGTGCTTGTTAATACATGATAATAGGTTACCGAGTATACTTTTATCTCTTTTTCGGACTCGTAAAATATATACGAAAAAGGAACTCTTTGGAGTTTCCTTTAAACTCTTTTTAGACTCTCTAAATATGAAAAGATCTTCGAGTGAATTTGCTTCCTTTCACACTCATTAAAAGGATTTGAAAGGGCAGTTGTTGAGCGATAGTTTAACCCTTTTTTGGTATCATCAGTCTAACTACGAAAAAGGAATACTCTAGTCAAACATGACTAGAAGAGTTCTCTTAGGTATTATTTTATACTTTTTTTGGACCTAAGAGACTAAATTTACGAAAAAGTTAACCTTGGATTTTTCTGTAAGTGTTTTTCAAAATCTCTAAACATGAAAAACCATCGATTTTCCTTCCTCTGGACTCGTAAAACCTAGATTGGAAGACTCATATGGGACTAAACCACTCCTTCCTAGGGTTCATTAAAAATACTATGAGAGACTTATCCGAAGGATGAGCTTAGACAATGAGCATTTGTTATCCTCCTCAAGCTCATTAAAAAAATAAAGAGGTACTCACCAATAATGGTGGGGGGAATTTAGGAATGGAATCTATATTGAATCTGTATTAATGGCAGCAATAACTCTCGCACATGACATCTTTTACCTTTTGTGTCAAAGTTGGGAAATCCACTTGTCTCTTGTTGATCATGCCCTTTTTGAGAACTTTTTCATTATGATCTTCCATTTTGAGTCAGTGCTTCCAAGACCTATTTCATGTCAATGTTTGAGAGAAGTTCAACCAAGAAGCCTTCTATTGCGTCAACCAAATTGTGTAGTCCTTTAAGCCTCCTATTTCGTCGACCATCCTTGAGTCCGTCCTGAAATCACTATGTGATTTTACTACAAATATTGTGACTATTTTGTGTCATTGATGGGGGATACATCAAGGCCCTCCTGTGATGAATCACTTCTTATCTATGTCAAATAATTATCTAGGAAGATGATTTAGAAGCTATTTAGTAACTTGGAACGTGCATGCCTCAATGGCAGGTCTCCTCTCTTATGACAAGGATTTTACATCATTGACCTATGATCAAAAGATTATGTTGAATGTTTGACTTCAACTCATTAATTCACATTCAAAGAGATGTACTATGGTACCTTGGGGGTCATTGACATTAATGGTCCCTCACACTTTTCAATGGTATGCATCAATGATCGACAATCAAATGGTTTCTACCATGTTCGACGTCAACACATTTATTCACATGGCTAGAATCATAATTTAGAATCGAAGATAAGACGAAGAACCTAGGGATTTTCCTTTGAATATTTATTTCCCTAGGATGCAATGGAAAGTACTGGAGTAACTCTGTCACATAGATCCACATTGTATTGGTTTGTGGCTATGTTACTATTATAATTCATAGATCCACAGTGTATATTCTTGTGGCTATGAATCCATTAAAATCATGGCGATATGGATCCACATTGTATTTCTGGTGGCCATATTATTAGTAAATGAAATCACGGATCTGCAATGTATTTGTCAGTAGCCATGCTTAGAGTCCTTTGTATTATGAGTATGGGAATGCATATCTTAGTGATGATATAGTATTTTACTGCAATGTCCTTGTGTTGTTGGCAGGTCTCTAACCGGCATGTTATTTGTTTCAAATACCCATCTGACAAAGTATTTAAGCTATCATCTCTTCTAACTTCATACTTTGGGGGGAATTCTGTTATAAAACATTTTGTCGCAACAAGTGATACTTCCTATTCTCTGACATCTAAAGCATAGAACTTTGGAAGAAAATTGAGAGAAAGTATCCTTGAGAAGGATTAGCTCTAAAAAATCCCTAAATTACAAATTTGTTGCTTGTTGCTTTCTATCAAGATGCGATAACTTGACTTTTCGCATGTTGCATCATTGTAAGGTTCGACAATGTCGCCTTTTGCTGAGGTTTAAGAGTGTGGAAATCTTTGTATGTGGGAGAAAAGAAGAAATTCGTGAAGCTTCTAGAAGAGAAACTTCGATGATGAGTTGTTTGCCGATCGATTTAGATTTCATCTTCCTCTCTTGATTTAGTGAGATCCTAACCTCTCATCCTAACCTCCTCATGGCTTCCCCTCCAATCTATAAATGGAGGAATCTTCTAAAGGGGAAATCCAATAAGTAATAGAGAATAATGGATGAGTAATAAAATAATGGTGAATTGAGAATAGATCCTAGTTTGTAATTGATAGTTTGTGAACTTCATTTTGTTCCTAAGAGATTTGGGCTAAAGTGTTCAAGAGATGGTGATGGAATTCATGGAGGCTACTTGGGTATTGGAACATTGAACTACTGGAACAAGTTTTTCAAGGCCAAGGCTTGGTTGTAAGATGCTTCTTGATGTATTAATACAATTATGCATTTTCCTTTCCTAATAAAGGTTGTCAATGGTTTTTATTTGTATTTCTCCTTGGTTATTTACATAGATTCATTGAAACATATGTTTGTTTGTTACTTTCACTGGTTCTGCTTAATCCTTTTTACAGGTCTCTGTTTCTACAAAGCATTGGATCAAGCTTGGAGATACAATCAATAAGGACAAACGTCGGGTAAAAGGTACGAGTTATCTATCCTTTTGCATTTCATTTGAATATAAGAAAATGAGTGTGTTGTATCTTTTTTTGTTCTAGTTTCGAGTTCCCAAACTAGGGATATTTGTTTATGTCTGCATTTACAAATTTATCCACAACAATGAGATGGAGGGTGATTGTTTGCAAATGTGTCATCATGAGGAGCTCAGGGGTTATTTGTGGTTGTGTAGTGAGATGGAGGGCAGTTGTGTACATGTGTGTCCCCATGAGATGGAGGTTTTTTTTATTTATATTTTTATTGAGTGTGTTGTCATGAGATGGGTGTTGGGAGTTGTTTGTAGGCATGTCATGATATGGAGGGGGGTTTGTACTAGAATTCCATATAGATATGTAGATCAACTACATGACATATGCCATGGTGGTGGTGCATGGGATGGAATGGTAGTTAGTACATCTATTCATAGTTGAATATTAGTTGTGGATAATACGAGTGTTCGCCAAAAATTGTTGCAACAAAGAAAATAGTGTCATTATTTTTTGAAACTAAAATAAAAATGTTGAATTTATTAACCAAAAAAGGATTGTGTTCATCAAGTTTAATTGAATACAATATAGTGATTCATTATTCTAAGAAAAATAACCTATTCTTATATGCTTTCAAAAGTATCAATTTTGGTAAGACATAAATATAGCTTTGTACTAGTCTTCTCTAGATTATGCTTTTACCAAATTAAGGGTCAAGACTATGAAGGTCATCTTGTTCACTGTACCATGTAAGGGGGGATCAACCTAATGACAAGCAACATGTAGAATTAAATTATTACTACTTAGATCAAACAACATTAAGTATATTTCAAAATGCTATGGGAGTTTATATTACCTATGGAGGTCAAGGACCGATATGTAAGGTGGAGGACCGTGCATCTTATAGACATGTAATAGTAGTGTCTAATGTAATATCCCCCTCTCCATAGATGATTTTACCTTATCAACCTGCTATCATATTCAACAAATGATAGACAAAGTAACCATAAAACTATTAAATAGTTTCAAACACGTATTTATTGATTAAATTTTTTGAAATACATACATTATAATTACCTAATATAATGCATGAGAAAAATACATATTTACAACTCCATGCTCTGTAGAAATGCATTTCCATCATTCTTATTGGGGAAACAATGGATTATTATTATTATTATTATATTTGTGTGTGTGTGTGTGTGTGTGTTGAGAGAAGGATGGAGTAATTTACATTTCATTGTTTATAGATGATGATTCTACAATTCATCACAAGATAAAAGAACACATTGTATAGCTTCAATTTCAAATATACAAAAAAGTAGAACTTTATTAAAAGGCAATGAATGTCGCCAGTCAATATCAATTTGCACATTACCATGCATTTCATATCAAATTGTTTTATGTGTATGAAATAAAAAAAAATACATAAAAATATTGAAATCATACACATGAATTCTTCTTACATTGTAACTCAAAAACTAATTTTTTTTTTGTTTGCTAGCGTGTCCGTTACCTATGGGACTAGCCCGTGGTCTAAGAAACTGTGACCTGGGGGCCTCTAAGCCATCAAAATCAGTCAGGGATCGCACTCAGCCTGGACCACACCAACCCTTAACATGGTTGGATTTTTTTGGGTGTCTCCTCCCAACTACCACGAGTTTCGAACCTTGGTCGCCTTACATAAAGAAACCCTCGAAATCCAATCGCGTTAGTGGGATTTGACAACTCAAAAATACAATTCACTAACCCATAGAGATATAACAACTACACATAAAACAACTAATATTTCTTTTATAGGAATTAATAAGTAGCATGTTATTGATCCGATTATACTCTTTTCAAAGTATAGTCTATCAATAATTCTTCTCATGCACTTAATGTTATCGTTGCACAAGCCACAATCTGATTTTCATTGCACTCTTCAAAAACACAAATGTGGTTTTTGTTCGTAGTCTCTACATGTGAACTATTTATATATCCCTCAACATTTCTCGAAATTTTTGGTCTTCCATCAATACAAAAAGATGCTCCTTTGTTTTGATCATTTTATTTTCTACTATTATAATTTATTGAAATTGTATGTATCCACACACTCTTCAAAAATCTAGTTAAGATCATCCGATCTCCATATTCATATAATGGTTTGACATATTCCATTAGCTCAACTTCATATCTATATGGAAATTTTACATTGTCCATGAAAAATAGTCCCAACCCATGTATAGAGGATAGATAAATGTGATATGTCTTTCCATTAAGTACAAAACCGATGTCCAATTCAAGAAGTATTTTAGTGTTCCACTTCTTTACCAGATGCTTGAACCGCGTTGGCACCTCCATATCATCCTTGGTCTCATGATCATAATATGCTCTCCTTGAGCATAAATAATCCATACGTATTTGAAATTTGATATACAAATATCACCTTTTGTTGATACCACCCTCGATCCTCCTTCCCCACTCGCTTTAGAACTATCATCACAATCTGAAAAATAAATCTCAAAGAAATCAATTTGGTTCTACCATCATCACAATACTGTATGTTTAAACATAATATTGTATTGATTAGGAAATGTTAAGAAAAAAAAAACCATAATTATGTCCATCGGAGGTAGATATAAAAAACAAAAGCATAGGCTTGAAATAATCAAAACATGTTAACCCCACCTTTTGTTTCACCGAAGTGCATGTGCCAAGATTAGTACCATACATGGATATTGAATTTGCAACAATCTCATTGGTACACTTCAATATATAATTGGAATATGTATATCTATGGAAGGAGGGTATCTTAGGTTACTTTTAGACAATGGCATGCTATTAGTTAATATTGCATGACAAGATTTCATCCATTGGAAGAAGATATAATAAAAAATTAACTCAAAGGATTGTAGTAAACAAAGAACGAAAACCCCAACTTTAGTTTTAGATAGTGCATGTTGCATCATTAACAATACATTGGATGGATATTTGATTTACAATGATCTCATCAAAATGATTCACTATAACTTCTGCCAACAAAAGAACTACATAATGAAATATGAAATATGTTTCAGAAATAAGTAACAAATTTAAGCGTAAAACTAAAATGAGCTCCTACTACATCTTCGTGTTCAACAATGCGCTTTCTTTAGTCATATGCATTAGTGTGCACGTCCCAATAATACACATTGGTGCATTTTATTCTATATGGAGCATATGGTATGTTGATGCAAAACTATACAAAACCTTTACATTAAGGCCCCTGCATGTTTTGTGCTAAGTGGTGGGCTCACTAGTATTAAATACATCAATGCATCTATACTAAAGAATGTGCATCGCTAAAATAAAAAAATGTTTTTAAACTAACAGGGACATGGTTTGGAATCCAAGGCAATGAGGGTTGCCAATCCATTCAAATATTCTTTACATAAAAAAAACAATCTTGAGGCCAATAAACAACTCCCAAAAAT
>JASDQU010105227.1:33341-48997 GCA_032191745.1 Picea mariana
AAAAAAAAAAATATCATAATGAAAGGGTAAAGAAATTAAACACCCATTGTTAGGATTTGCAACACCAAAAGGCTAAAGGGAAGTAATAAAAAAGATAGAGTTTGGACATTGAAGACAAGTTTTAAAACCAACTTCTATTTTGTTGCAATGAACTATAAATATGAATAGAAACAAAATTTCAAGGAATTTGTGAATCAATCAAGAGAAAATTGATTAAGATAAAGAATATGAAGTTGCATACCTAAAATTCTCATCCATAGATTTTTATGTGACCCATGGTGATCCCTTACAAATTATGTAGTTCAAAAACTATCCACTCTAATCTCTTACTTGGTAAATGTCTCTTGCAAAACTCCCTCTAACTTTTGTCACACCAATGGACTAGGTTTTTGTTTAACACACTTCTACAAAATGAAAATTATACTCCTTTTTTTTTTTTGTTTGTGGTGTGTGATTTAATTTAGTGTTAAGTGCACCAATGTGGTATAATAAATTAGATGCACTGGAGTAACAAATCTCAACTAAAATGGAAGTGTAAACATCCATAAATCATACTTTATATATATGTTTTTTTGCAAACGTTTGAACATAGGTTTTTTTATCGTTGTGTTGTAAACTTAAGCACATTGGTGCATCTTGTGAGAAATACCACATCAATGCACCTTATAAGATCAGATGCATCAATTACTTAAAAAAGGTCTTCTAAATTTTGTTAGATGTTAAAATGTTACATGTTTCCCACACCTTCTTTTAAGAATGTAGACACGTATTGATTGTGGTTTTATCTAAAATGCACGGGAAAAAGTGGTGATATAAAATATATAAAATACATAATTCTTCAAATATCTCATTCCATATCATTCAAAGTCCACCAAATTCTGCATCGTCCTTTGCATTAAGTGTATAATTTGTGTATATTTTGATTGTTTGATTGAATATCCACTATATTTGCATGTCCATTTGAATAATTGTGCATTGATTTTTATATGATCCCAATTCAAGATTAAGTTCAATTGCATAGGGTATTCCACAAGTCCAAACTTGGACTTAACAACTTATGTCGTTGGAACCAAAATATTAAAATCAACCCTTGAATCAAAAAGTGGTGCTCCTAGTAGCACCCCTCTATTTTGGGGGCTAAATTTACAACATTTTTGAAATTATGACCTTGATAATCAATATCCTTGCAATGGAAATCTTAAAATTAATCACAAATAAAAAATAAATGTTATCATAGCACCATATTTTTTTCCGAACTTAAAATTACAACATTTTGTAAATCATGACCTAAAAGCCCGAAACTATCATATATGAAATCATAAAAAGAGAAAAAAACATTGAAAAAATAAGAAAGATAAATAAAAATTAAAGGAAAAAATGAAAAACAATGAGAAAAATAACCCCGAAATGAAAAAAAAAACATATTTTTTAAAAATAAAATTTAATTTTAAAAAATGCAATTTAATTTTAAAAATAAATAAATAAAAAGCCAAAAAAAAAAATCATTTTTTTTTCATTTCAAACAAACTAAAAAAAATAATTTAAAAAATTCTAAAATTAAAAATAGATAAATAAATAAACAAAACACTTTTTAAAATTATAACTAAATAATTAATAAAAGAGATATTATTTTTTTAAAATCGAAAATATGCCAGTGGTAATATAAATAAAATAAACTCAACATGAGATGAACACCTTATTAGAGAATGCCTATTTATTCAGTCAAAAATCACTCATACAATATGTCCATGGGATAATATTGATTTTGCAATATCTATCAAATGTGAAGGAACATTCGTGAAATTTACTGTAAAACAAACCAAGAAATTCATTCAACTAGAAAAAAGGCAATGCATAATTAATGAAGGGATTGAAGAAAAGAATAGGGTCATTGATCTCTCAAATCGACCTCTATATGATGCCTCTTAGAAGGCTTTAAGTTATGGATTAAATTTCAAATCTGCCCCTTGTCGAATTCCCAATTCCCATCGAGGGCCTGATTTGCAACATTGAAACAAATACAAAATACCTTCTTAATGAAATTGCAAATGAAATCAAACGAGAATTCCTGACATGGAAATAATAAGAGTCAAACAATCAAATAATAATAATAATAATAATAATAATAATCTAATTTTAAGGTCATGGCCAAGTGAAACATCAAATTGGTGTATGAGACCCCTTTGTTTGTGGGACAAGGGACCCCTTCCATTCAACGATTTGACTGGTGAAGTTGTAACATCCCACTCTGGCGCACTGAGAAAACTTATTCTTTGAGGACACTTTCTCGCAAGTGATCCAGACTATTATGATATTAAAACATTTGTCCTTGATTATGATACGTTATGATAGATGACATGATGTTTTACTGCATTGACATAGACAGGTGCTATTGACTCGGTTTTACTGAGTGTGCAGGGTTTTGGACCTTGAGGATGCAGAGGCATTGACAAAACCCCTTGGACTTCAGATCGAGTCAGGGAGTGTTCTATTGGGGTTTGATTGATTTACTGTGATATTAGTGTGTTTGATTAGATGATATGTTGTGGACATGCTCTGACATGATTTGTTGATGATGTAGGCTGACGATAGCTTGCCAACCAGACTCACATATGGAGTAAAGGGGCCACACACACGACTACCAGAGAGGTTTAGGGAGAGGTGTGGACAACAACCCTGCCACAACCTACTAGCACTCTCGTAGTGGCTCGAACTGTAGGTTAAGGATTACCTAGTTCGAGAGGACCCAAGATGCCGCGAGGGAAGACTGCAATAGTCGCTCCCGATGATTCTAAGGGGCGCGCAATAAGGTGGGGGTCTTATTCCTTAGAAAGCCTTAGTCTCCCACAAGTTCACCTAGGGGAGTGTTGACTCCAGGGGTTATTGATGTCTACCAATCAGTCAAGAAGCGAGTGGCACCCTTGGAGCACGCGGTGCATCCTGAAGGGCACGTCGTGCAAAAGAAACAAAAGGACGAGTGGCACCCTTGGAGCACGTGGTGTGTCCTGAAGGGCACGTCGCACAAAGAACAAAAGGAGTGAGTGTCACCCTTGGAGCACGTAGTGCATCCTGAAGGGCACGCCGCGTTGATGATGATAGAGGGTTGAACCTAGATGGCCCTAAGAATTTTAGCACATTAAGAAATTTTAAAACAACTCCCCTAATTAAATGTTGTCCAGTTCATAATCTAAGTCCTAAGTCTGAAACTTTGCTAGGGGTAAAATTTTGTCTACCCTTGAGAAAACATCTCTAAAAATTTAAAATAGTAAAATTTAAAATAAAAACCCTTTAAGTAATAATTTTGGTCTTCATAAATTTTTGGGGTAAAATAAAGAGAGCAAGAAATCAATTAAAAGCTGTGGATATAAAATATAAAGAAGAATTTAATTATTTAACTTGTGAAAGTGTAAAAGATATTAAATTATTAATAAAAAGGAATTTAGGTTAATTTGCGCAACTACCATTTTTGGCTCTAATAAAAATGGGAAAGAAGGGAATAATAAAAATTTAGGAAACTAGGGGAAGGAGTTAACATAAAAAAGGGAAAGTGGGAAACTTATGGTAAAAAGAAAGAGGTCAACTTAGTAAAGAATCTGCAGTTAAGAACCTTCTAAATTGAACTAATTTAGCAACTTCATTTTAGGGAAAGTATTTAAAACCTCTAAGGGAATCTAGAGACACCTAGGAGTAATTTTAGGAGTAACTCTAGGTGGGTGAGGGAAATGAGACAATTAATAAATTAAAGAAAATAATTTTTGGAGGAAAGTGGGGGATGAATGAGACTTGTACGATGGAGAATTTTTAGAAGATTTTCATTAAAACTTAAATTAAAAGAGATTTAGGGAAAGTTTGGAAGTTCTAAAACTCTATAAAAGAGAGGAAGGAGGAGGAAGGAGGGAATCGACTGTTAGCGTAATGTTACGCTGTCGGATTAGTGACTTGACTGATTTACTTGTGAGGAGTTGGGATTTCCCAGCTCGGATAGGAGTGGTAGCTCGGCCTTGCGAGGCGAGCTGGGAACTAGACATACCATCTGGATAGTGTGTGGCCCTTTTGTGGCTTGGGGGGCTAAGGGGGAAGCAGAGTACCCCTAGCGATTGGCTGGGAGGTACCAGTGAGGTCTCGACGGTTGGCAAGCGGGAGCAGCATGAAGCGAGGGACGTCATTCGAAGCAGGCAACAAGGCAACATGTATTATTTGATGCAAATCATGTACAAGCTTATATTACATATGTTTCTTTTGTATGAAATACAACTGATAAGTTATTGAAGGGCTTCTTGATAAAATATTGGCAAATAACCATGTTTCTGTATAATATCAGAGTCGAATATAATGCTTCCAATAGTAAATAAATATGGCTATTACGTTATTGCTTAAGGAGTGATAGTATTGATGATTGAGTTCCTGTGCTATCAGAGTATAACTCTGGTTCTTGGACACTTAAACTATCTAATATACATATATATAGGTATCACAACACCTTTCGATTAATTAATATTGTCTGAATGCCCCTTGAGTGAGAGATTGAGTTGATCCATTAATGGAGTATAACACCAGGTTTTGAATGCTTTAAACTATTTTAATTTACTTTTTACTGCAATAATCACCTAGTATTACCTCCAGGGTTATAAACGAAACTTATAATAAGAAAATAAAAATAAAATAAAAATAAAAAAACTCCTCTTCCGGTCAGCGACTTCAATCGGTCATCTCCCTTTTATTTTGAACCTTGCACAGCATAATCCTCACTGTTACTGGCGTTCTAACTCCATATGACCACCAACTCTCCAGTGATGCAATTGCCCTGTGTGTTCATCCCCTTACAGTAGCGATTCGTTGCTCAGATTTTAGATTGTTCGGCTGGTGCCCGACGGTAGGCGCAATGGAAATCTATTTCCCATGCTTGATTTCGTTGCCTATACTTGGAAGCAAGCGACTCTGTAATGCCCCCTTGTATTCACAAATTTTCACTCAAGATTTCAGCGAGTTTGTTTTTAGAAAAGAAATTTTTTATTGCTTATCCATTCGAGGTCCCATTCTGTCTTTGTTGAGGCTAACTGACCTTCTTATGTGCATCCACTCTCTACCCTGTGACAACCACCTCATGCAATACACATGGCTCAGACCAACGCTACATGTAAATTCACCAGGATGCAACTACCATTGGTGCTTAAGGTGGCGTTTTTAATTCTTGACAGTTTCCTGATTTATTTTCTAGCAATGAAATTTTTGGTTGTTAACCGTCTAAGGCACTGAACAGAGTGATGTGAAATCCTTGTTCCGTGTCCCCAACCACTTGAACCTAATGCCTGAGTTACTACCCCTTTTTGTTAAAAATCGTTGGATGATAGACCTGTTAATATTCCCGAACTTAAGGCTACAACAATGATAATCCCTGGCATGGTCATGTTTTTAAAATGGGAATATATAAATTACTATATTACAAGTTAACGCTAGCCATTTCTTTTATGATGACAGTACGATGTATTTATGCTGGCCGAAAGTGTTTTAAACCGCAGTTCTTCCCTTATCCTTTATATGAGTAAATCGGGTCACTCCAGATGGCAGTAAAATTACCTCAACCCTTATGACAGTCGATCCTCATTAATTGTTAACCGTAGCAATCTACCTTTTAGTTAATGCCTGATTGAGATTGATTTGCGTTTCAGTGCTAAATGGAAACCTTCTATTTTAAAAAGATCTTTCCAGGTTTTACCCCCTTTTTTTTAATCGATGAAAATGAGAAATGCATGGTGGACTCCCCTTTAGAAGGTTGTATTATTGTCAATGAAATTTAAGACAACTTGAGTTCTTAATTGCGTGATTTAAATAAGATCCTTTCTTCCTTAAAATCCTCATACAGATATGTAAGTCATCATATAATTTATCTTAATTAATTACTAAACTCGGATTTATTTCTCATAGTTCTCTTAATGGTTGTAGGGAAGCTTGGGGTTCTTCCTTACTTTCTCTTTATGATTGAATCCCTTATACCTTGTTTGGGCGCGTAAGGTGGCATTGATGTCTTATGTACTATTATAAAGATTGGGATCTTCTTATGGTACCTTGTAGCTGGAATGTAAATTAGAAGTCTTACATATGGTTAATAGGTGTTGGTCTTTTAATTCTTTTAATGGATGTATGAAGCAGCCCTGACTTCCATTATTTGTTAATTTAGTTGATCTTTTATGTTTACCTTGTGAAAAAAAGAAGAAGGGGATTTGGACTTGGGTATCGAATTCTTAAATTATCACTTAAGTAAGATAATTCTTTTCCTTATGATACATAGTGAGCTACTTAGGAATTGTACTTGTTACATGAGTTGAATCACTCGATAAGTGATGCTTGACCTAAATGAACCTGATCTTAACAAGTTACTAATCGTGATTAGAAGAGTTTCACATCAATTCAAATTGTAGCTATGCTCTTGTGTTCCTTGCTATTCTTCATGTATTATCCTCTTGCTCTTTGTTTTTAAATAATAATTGCATAGTGGATTGATTAATCATAGCAGATTATTTTTGGGCACTGTAATAGGTATGACGGGCATGTGTGTAGTCACTTCATCTAGAAATGTTAGCTACAGTTGAATTAAGGAATGATTAATTCTGTGCCTTGAAGTAAAGTAGATGACTACCCTTGCTTCTTGATTTAACTAAAGTTGTTTTCTTTCGCTTGCACTTATGTCATTTCATGATGGATTTCGTAATCAAATTCTCTTGCACTGTGGAATTCTTATAATGTGTGTTGATTCATAGAACCTTATCGAGCAATGATCGTCCTTAATGTTTGTTGATTTAGTTTATTTAGTTTGGTCTGGATTGAGTCGGGTGGGATGTAGACACCTTCTTGTTCCTCAGAACAATCACCATTCTTGAGACCTTAAATGGTTAAAATCGATGGGAACCTAGGCTTGAGATTTGCTTATGTGTCTTGGAGGTCCTAACCATTGCAGGGTAGGACGGGCGGGTAGTCAGTCTTAATTATTTTGTCAGTTGATTGCCGTACCTTGCTTGCAGTTAATTGATGTGTGTCTTAGATTGTTATGTTGTCGTTGCAGTTGCATGCGCCATGTTTGTCGTCGTATGGCGACGCAGAGTCGAATGTATTTATTATCCTTGTACACACGCGCACACACCAAAAAAAAAAAATGCACTTGTTATAAGAGGTTGTTGTCATAACAAGGAGGTCCGTTACAGAAGTTTACAGAGGTATAAATACCCTTACCTTTTCTGGATTTGAACTTGTGACCTCTTCAAAGGAAACACATGTTCTTAACCATTAGACCCACACAGGTTGTATATACTAAGGAGAAATAGATCTCCTTAAACAAGCTAAGAAAAATAGTGATAACATAGTTTTTTTTGTTAGTGAGGATTTTGATGGATGAACCCATAAAACTATTTCAAAATCACTTTTTGAATAAGTATTCCTTTAACTATTAATTATAATAATATATCTATTTGTAAATTTAATAAATGATGAGTCAAAAAGGTTGGTAAGTGTTTTCCTAAACTCTACCATTTTAGCTTTTTAGGAGCCCTCTATCAATAAACAAAAGGGATTGCAATGGGATCTCCACAATCCCTTATTGTTGTTAATATTTGCATAGAGAACTTTGAAAAAAAACAATAGACCATTTTCTTTTGAAATCAAACTTATGAAAATATTTTAGACATTATTAAAATAAATTGATCTCACGGGAGGAAAAATCTACATGATTTTTTCAAACATGTGAGTAACCAAAATGAGCATATTATATTTATGATGAAGGCAGAATAAAACAAAAGCATCCCTTTCCTTGTTGTCCTCGTCACCAAAAATGACAATAGCTATTTGGCATACCAAGTCCCTTTCCTTGTTGTCCTCATCGCCAAAAATGACAATAGCTATTTGGCATACCAAGTTTATATAATGAAGAAACATAATGATAGATATTTTCATGCAAACTCCCATCACTGTTCTATTTAAAAATTGGATATCATAAATACTTCGCTGACTTGCACCTTCAAAATATTTGATAAAAACTATACAGGGCAAGAGTTATAACTCCGAGAAAATGTATTCATAAATAATGGATATGATGAGAAAACATTCAACATAATCATCATGAAAGTGAGGAGACCCTACCAGAAGACAAGATGAGGGGGAAGTGACAAAGGTCACCCTTCTTACATTAAGGGGACAATAGATAAACTAGCATGAATATTAAGGAAATGAAACCTATAGGTCACTTCTCCCACTAACACAATCAATGACATGGTGGACTAATATAAATACCCATTAAACCTAAAGACAAAAAAGAGTCTATGTTGTCCCTTGCTCATGTGGGAAGATATATTCTAGATAAACTATCAAATTGTTCTAAGTAAGAATAAAGGAACAAAGCACATATTTGAGACGTAGTAGAACACAAAGATCAACTCTATCAATACAGTTTTAGAATTTAGGTCACCATATATACTTGGAAAATGTTAAAATTATTGTGAAGGTAGATTGTTATACAAAAATAAAGAAAAATAAGAGATTTTATGAAGATAGAGAGAAACAATACTAAGATTAACAAAGACGATGATTGTAGACTCAGTGAAACTTGTAAACACATGATCCATTAGCTTCATAATATCTCTCATGAGAGTAATGAGACACAAATATAATATGGCCTCCATATGTAATGGCATCAATTGTAGGTGACATTTTCTTAAGGCATGGAAAGTGAATTTCCTCATGCATAATAAAGAAAATAACATTTCACTTGTTACGAGTGTTAAAATCGGTTAGCTCACCTCACACATTGGATTATAAACCATATTTATACAATGTACATGGTCCGTTAACAATCACGAGAAATCAATCTCATGAAGATGGCATCAGTAAGGACTGAAACATCAAGGAAGATATAACCTAATGCAACACTCTAACTCACCGTAGCATATATATATATATATAGTTTCGGTTGATGAGAATTCCATCCATTATTAGATAGTATATATTATACAGTGGTGAAACAATTTGGTTCATATCACAAATATCCAAAATAAATGGAATAATATAAAATAATCCATGTGGATTTAAATATCACATTGAATAAAAAATATGGGATGATGATAGAATGATAGAATTACAATGAGGGGCCTCGTATATATACCTAAGAGGGTGTATTTTTCACTAAAAGTTGTGTCCTTTAGTGAATAAACGTATTTTCATTAGTTATTAATTATTGTTATTTATATTTGTATATAATTATGTTTATTACATTGTTTTCCCCTTTAGGAATACATTGTCCTCAAAGCATATTTATGGAAAGGATTTACATATTTTCTCTAGATTGCAATTCCTTTGAATGATTCTTTGTTCTTGATGTTGTCATCATTGATGATACAAAATGATATGAGTTACAAAGTGTTGAGTAGAACTATCAAATTGTGAAAGGCTCATACCACCCTAATTCAATTTTCTGCAAAATTGTGCGACAAAGACTTCTATGATTTGGGAAATGACAAGATTCCACACTTGAGCTTCTCTTCAATATAACATTATATGTACTTATCTTCTCATATAGATTTTGTTTTTAGTTAGTTTGTTGAATAATGCAATAACTTTTATAATTTGGATGATGATAAGACATACTTGTATCTTGTGTTTGAATTTTGGAAACCTCGTCATCTGATGCTTCTAATGATATGTTCATTGATAATATTTTGTTTGGCACTGTATTGATTCCTTTTTCCACAATCTTGGTTTTTATAGTCGATGGCTTCTCTATTTCAACGAGATCGGTCATTGCTTCCTTATAAATAAGTGATTCTTCGATAATAAGTTGCTTTAGTGTTTCTTGTTGCGACTTCTTTTCGTT
Source organism: Picea mariana (assembly GCA_032191745.1). Lineage (NCBI taxonomy): Eukaryota > Viridiplantae > Streptophyta > Pinopsida > Pinales > Pinaceae > Picea > Picea mariana. Next base: position 43,198 of record JASDQU010105227.1, read on the forward strand.
ATTAAGCTTCTTAATTTGCATAATTAGGTCTTGATTATGATTCTTTAGGCATGAAAGTTCTTCATTTTCTAATTTGACAACTTTTTTCATGTCTTGATTCTCTGTTATCTCCTCTTTAAGCCTTCTAATTTGTTGAAGCAATCTCTGATTAAGGTTCCTTAAGAGAGAATTTTCTTTATTTTTTTTTCTGATAGGTTCTTCTTGAATTTATTCTTGAGATCTTCCTTTTGTTGTTCTAGTTCTTTTTTACACTCATGCACAATCTTTGTCTTCTTGATTTGTGCAAGTAATTTTTTACTATGGACCTTTAGGCGAGAAATTTCTTTGTCCTTTTCTAATAATTCCTTGTAACACATATATCCTCAAGATATTTATATTTCGGTTGTGATACTTTCTTGTTTTATTGATGTTTGACTAGTTCTTCCTATAATTTTTTTATTTGTAAGTTACCTTTATCTTCCAATTGTAATTTTTGGGTACATTGGATTGTGGCACCTTGCAGGAGCAATGCTTGGTGCTTTACTTGCAAGTCGGACTCTATTTTCTTTTATTCTTGAGCTACATGTTTACCTTTTTTATTTGCCACTTCTTGTGTCAAGTGGTCATCCTTATCCCCATGAATTTTAGTTTGCTCAAGTTTCACTGTAATTAGATCTAGTTGTTCATGTATCTTCATAGCTATTTTTGTCAGTGCTTCCATGACTGCTAAAATTTTTGAAATAATAATTTCAATTTTCTTGACCCAAACTTACATTCATATAATTAGTGAATGCAAGGGTCTTGGTAAAAAAAATTGAGCTGGAATTTTTCTCTTCACTCTTATTTGCTTTCATCAAAATTTCGTAATATTTCACTTAATCTTAGACACTATATAACTTAGGGATTATTTTTATAATACCCTTTTTAATTGAACTTTGGAATATAAGTTTGATAACAATATTTGACCTTCTTAAGATTATATCTTAAGAATGCAAATATTTTCACACTTTATTTACTTTAATACTTTTTCCTTTTCATGTTATTCACTTTTAAGTGAATACTTATAAAACTTATCCTATGTGTAAAGAAAGATTAATTTTACCGTTTTCATTTTCATATTATTCACTTTTACATGAATACTTACAAAACTTATCCTCCATGTAAATAAATATTTGTATTTCCTTTTGTATTCCTCCATGAAAAAATTCCTCCACGTTGTTGAAACCCAAAAGCGCAACATGGAATCCCTGCATGCAAATGGGTTGTAATGCCTTATTACTTATATATATTTAATAATATACTAAATAGGTGGGACCCCTTTATGTGAATAATGATAAAGACACTTTTTTTTTATTTGCACTCATGACTACCTTGCAAAAATGATTCTACAGTTTGATGATAAACCTATAAATTCAAAACCACTTTCCATGTGAAATGGATGAAGGATGAATGTGTTGGCAATTTAATTTAAAGAAAAGAAAGGGGGGAAATTTTTGTTTTAATAAGCATCTTGGTTTATTCTTTCTACACATATATTTTGACATGTTGTTCAAATTTCAAGCACAATCCACATATAGTTATGGTGCATTGCACGTATGGTATACTTGTTATTATTTTGGACAATTGATAAGTTTTATGAGATGGTAATCCTTCACTAGCAAGGAATGCAAGACATGACATGTTTTGGTGCTAAGTGTTGAGTATACGTATAATATTTATGAGTTTAATGTGGGGAGGCCAATTCGATTTTTGGATTGAAATTTTATGTGTAAAATATAGTGGACTATGCATTGGAAGTTTGAGTGCACTCGTACTAGGCCATAGTTGATGGAAATTAATGTGGGAAACGACGTGAAATTACTGCTTTTCTCTCTAACCCTACCTCGAGGTCGCCACCTTCAATTTTTTTGCATTTGTGTTGGTTTCTTTGGCTAGTGTTGCCAACATTTTGCTCGGACTTGGGAAGAATAGTGCTGCTTGTTGGTTTTTTGGCATTCTCCTTGCAGGTATGTTGGCTCTTACTTCTCCATTCATGAACTGTAGCTCCGCTCCGAATAAAATCATGATGTTGGATCTTATATTTGCTTACAGACTGTGTTTGCATTCCAAAGTTTATAATGGATGTATGTGGGTATCATGACTGTGCAAATTACATTTAAATGGAGGTTCCTCTCTGTTGGCATTTAAATGTTTCAAGCTGAGAATAATGTTCGAAAGTCCTTTCTGTTGAATTATGTGATTGTGTTGCACCGAGGATGAATATTGCTTGTGTTGTTATGGCTGTTGTCAAATAATTATGGCAATTACTTTTGGTTTCACTCATCTCTCGTGATTAAAATTCAAGGGTTTTTCTCTATGAAACAAAAGAACAATTGTTTTTTTTTTCTTGCATAATGCCATACCCTCTACCCATTCTTTGGAAGACTTTCAACTCCTTCAAATTATCTTTCCACTGTTTGTGAATATATGCGATACATGCATATTTTCCTTGAGGCCACCATGAGAGGTTTGTGGAAAGTTTGTTGTGGCAATAAATGGTTAAATGGATTTTGCAAACCCCTTATTATGTTTCACCCTTACATTTTTCCAGACCTCAGTTGTTTATATGATATATGGCAATTAGTAGATTCGAACTCTGGTCTTGATGTATGTTATAGTGTTGACCCTACAGTGTGAAAGATTGGTTATATGCATTAATTCTTGGCTCGTTTGTTATTTATCTATGGGGGTTTGGTAGATTTTAAAGTTATATGATGTTAAAATCAAACGATGAGCACCAGTTTCACATGGGGTTTCGAACCCAGTCTGTTTATGCAACAACTATGGAGGTTTTGATACAAGCATTGTATATTGAAAGGTCGATGGCTTTATGTTTGTGTTCACATCCTCCCACATGTGCTTTGTGTAGTCTGGTTTTAATTGTTTTGAATGACTCTGTTAACAGTCTCTTATAAAACGCTCTGCTAATGGAACATGAAAAGGGAGGAATTAAAGTTGTAAGGTTTGATAGTCCTGAAACTTTCCCGGGGTTTTATATTGGGTACTATAAAAAATGACGTGTCTTGGATTTGAATTATTAAGAGAGAAAAGTTTTGGAAAATGATGGTGATGTCGATTTTTAATAAATATTATTGCATATAATAGAACATTAATTGTCTTTTTCCCTTTCATTGTCTCACGTTTCACTCATTATATTCCCACTGCCTTCCCAAATACATTTAAAACATCCCATGTTCTATTATTATGAATTTCATTTAAAAAAAAAAGGAGAAAGGATTAACAGGGGGACTAGATGATGACTGGTGTTGGAAGTTTGGATATGGATACATTTTTTGTTACTTCTGTAATTTCTTGAACAATATTCATTGATCGCTTCCTATCCATGCTACCATTTTATGCTCATTATAAATCCCCTCATATTCCCAATATCTCTATCACTCCCTGTTCAAATGGAAATTGATTGTTGAGTTTAAAAGTATTGATGGATAGATTGCATGTGCTTCTATTGTGAATGATAGAGCCAACCTTTTGATTGTATTTAGGTAGAGTATTGATGCATAGATTGTTTATATTTTTCATAACATGATTGGAATATTTCTTCAAGATGAGTTTCTTTAGCAGAGGCACCAATGGCAGAGGTAATAATAGAGGTGCTAATAGAGGAAAATGAAATAATTGGAAAATAGTCCATAGAAGGCCACAATTTTCGATACACTTTGATGCTGATCCGCAAGAACTAAATAAAACTTTCCAATATGGGTTTTTAATCTAGTTGGCCAAGGAATTATTCAACCTGTACCTAAGTGTTCGACAACACAGGTATTCCAACAGAGGATGAACACTTTCAGTAACCACTCACATAACCAGATCAAAGATCAACGCACCGATGTTTTCACATGGTAAAACCCCTACGGGGAAACATCCACGACCCCAGCCAACGTGACCACTTGGAGCAGTTTATTAATGCAAAGAAAAAGATTACAGAGAGATTTTACAAGAGTGTTTCTCACAATCGATCATCGGCAAATGACCCTCCATGCTCTTTAAATAGACATCATGGACCAATTGGGTGTTAAGCCACAAATCAATGGCCATTAAGATCGAGGAGAGTATGAACCGTCAGATCACTCTATGTCGGGAACATATCATGACCGTTGGATTTCCTAACTACAAATGCATACTAATGCATACTAAAGAAACACACTTTTACCTAACGACATATTAGACAAAGTAGATCTTAACTAACTCCTAAGTGTCTAAATATCCTAACATCTCCCCTTAAGAACAACTTGGGATAGGATTGAAGGATTTACAATAATGACAAAATAGGAGAAGGAAGGAGGCATTAGAGCCTATCCCCCCTTAATGACAACTTCCTGAACTCCTAACATAGATCGAAGTTTGGAAAACTTCGCTTCTGTAAGAGACTTTGTGAAAATGTCTACAACTTGATCTTCTGTAGGGAAAAAGAGCACTTCAATAACTTGATCATGGATGAGCTTTCTGATGAAGTGCATGTGTAGCTCGATGTGTTTGCTACGTTGATGTTGAATTGGGTCTTTGGCAAGCTTGATGGAACTTTGATTGTCACACCAAAGGCTGGTCGGATGATGGTGCTGGAATCCAAACTCTGAAAGGATCTGTCGAAGCCACAGGGCTTCCTGACTTGCATTTACCGCTACTCGGTACTCTGCTTCTGCTGAAGAAAGTGCAATAGCCTATTGTTTCTTACAGGCCCAAGTGACAGCTCCTTAACCAAGGTTGAAAACATAACCTGCAGTATACTTTCGATCATCGAGGTCACCAGCCCAATCTGAATCAGTGAAACCAACCAATAAGGGAGTCCCCCGAACTGTAATGTATCCTGAACTGAACAGTACCACGAACATAGCAAAGTATCCTTTTAGCTGCTTTCCAATGGCTTTCATGGGGTGTTTGCATATATTGGGAAATAAGACCAACAACAAAGGAAAGATCAGGACGGGTATGAGTTAAGTATAAGAGGCTACCAACTAACTGACAATACAGAGTGGCATCAACTTCAGGAGAAGTACAGGTGGTAGAAAGATTGACTCCAGACTGAAAGGGAGAAGGGGTTGGTTTACAATCGTCCATGTGAAAGCGGCGAAGAAGGTCACAAGCATACTTAGACTGGGAAAGAAAAATTCCTTCATTAGTTTGCAAAACTTGGAGACCAAGGAAATAGTGCAAAAAGCCTAAGTCTGTCATTTCAAATTTCTTCTTAAGGCTAGTTTTCACATGGTTTAAAAGTTTTGAGTCACTACCAGTAAGGATAAGGTCATCAACATAAAGGACAAGGATGATGAGATGGCTTCCTACTTTCTTGGTATAGACATTAGGATCAGAATGGCATCTAGAGAATCCAGTGGCAATAAGAAAGCTATCCATTTTGGCATACCAAGCTCGGGGAGCTTGCTTGAGACCATAAGGAGATTTCTTGAGGTGACAAACAAGGCTAGAGTCATTCTAGACATAACCAGGAGGTTGTTCCATGTAGATTTCTTCTTTCAAATCGCCATGCAAGAAGGAATATTTAACATCCATCTGATGGACTTCCCATTTATGTGAGGCGACAAGGGCAAGAACAAGGCAGATGGAATTCATTTTGGCTATAGGGGCAAAGGTTTCATTATAGTCAATGCCTTCAACTTGGGAAAATCCTTTGGCAACTAATCGAGCCTTGTGTCTTTCAACACTTCCATCTGATGCATACTTAGTTTGGTATACCCATTTGCATCTAACAAGTTTTCTTCCTTTTGGAAGAGGTACAAGATCCCAAGTATCGTTTGCCATTAAAGAA